>BJFM01001647.1:0-22223 GCA_016586285.1 Arothron firmamentum
AATGGAATAATTTGGACATCCTGACAGTAATGAGCTGCAGGAGTCTGGTCTAGAAGTAACAAAGAGTGGAATGGTGGAATGATGTGTGAAAACAGTTTGAAATAAGTGTACTAAGTGTAATGTAATTTATCCACTAGAAACAGGAATTTCTGTGGTTTAAGAGAAAGACATGTAATGAGAATAGAATAAGAGAATAAGCTCATAAAAAGTTAATGGTTAAATACCAGAAGATTTAGTTGGTTTCATGCCTTAAGTGTAGGCCAAGTGAGAATAATCTCTTTAACTTACCTCAATTTCAGTGCACTCTTTTGCAAGACAGATCTGAGTGACGTTCAAGCCAATCTATGAATGGAAAGACAGAGTTAGAGTGAAAGAAGTGGGAATAAAATTTCAAAGATGTATCATTTAAAACAAAAAATACCCGTCTTGCCATCTTCTTGTTTATATCCAGCAAGCTGTCATCCTCACCTGCCTTTAAGAATAACAGTAATAACAGCACAATGTATATTTTCTAAGATCATGGACAAATTCTACATTTTTACAAGGTAGTTCCATTTACCTGTATAATGGCTAGTGATGGTTGGATGGCCGGATTTCTCTTTTGCATCACTATTATCATTTCCTTGGTAATTTCAATCACTTCCCTATGGATGATAAGATTGACTTTATCTCTGTTTTTCAATATACATACATACATACATACATACATACATACATACATACATACATACATACATACATACATAACTTTTCATACACACTATTATGTAGCAAAGAAATTGAACAATTTTTTAGTTGCACCAAACAGACGACCATACCAAACCATAAACAGCCTGTGGCCTATTTCGTTATGCAGTAAACATGAAGCAGAATAAAGTTCTCAGGTTATAGCAGATTGATACAAATGATCAATAACGCGTGTGGTCCACGGGATTGGATAATTTATGTGCTAAAACTAAGGTTGCAACACATGCGTATCGATGCTGCCGTTTGTCATACATTAGTTGGCCCACAGTTTTCTAACATACGTTTGTCAATAAGGTAAAAAGTTACATCAGCTGGCAAGTGTCCCACTATTGACAAGCCAAATAAACCATTAGCCAGGGAAAATCGCCTTAGTTGACCATCATCTATCCCTTTAATTAAATATAAAAAAAACACAAAGCATGATCTGATCAACCATAAGGATAATAAGAACAATGATTAAGAGACACGCTGTATCCCGTGTTCTTTTTTCTATACCTTACGGACCGATCGCAGTCAAACCCAGCATAATTTGAGGACAGTTTCCCGAAGTTGATCACAGTTTTCGGTTTGGTTCCGTCGCCCAGAGTCGTGCTAGCCGTCCGAAGGATAACAGGAACAATCGGTGTGCATCTCCGCAACAAACCGGTGACCCTGCTCCCCGGGTGTGCTGCCGGTACCCATAGGCTGGAACAAGTATTACGAATTACGGATGCTTTCATGGCCGCCAAGTAGCTTTCTCAACACAACAAACACGTTGTCCCCCCTTTGTTGAGCTTCCTGATTGATTACGATGAATGAAAACAATTCCGAGCGGAACAAAAAAGTTGAGGTGGCGACGAGGTAAGGATGCGGAACGCTATATTTATATGCTGTCGGATTTTTGACAACTCCGCTTCACAAAATGATATATGCAAATATAAATATATGGATCTCTATACATATATTGAGTATTCCAGAATGGTTGTATTAATATATGTTTAAATTTTGTTTGGACTATTCCCTATTGTTAGCTCAGGTGGTTGATTTCTAATTTTAAAAAAACAAAAATGCGTAGAATGCGACGTTTGAATTTGATAAATCCGAGCTGCATTTGAAAGCAGCACATTTACAAGACAAGCTCATGCCTGCCGCAAATTTAAAAGGGAACGTCATGACGAACACGGAACCTAGCTCTACACCTGTGAAATGAACTAGATTTGGATTTCACTAATTTATTCTGTGGCAAGGATTTGCTAGAATAGTGTGTGTGTGTGTGTGTGTGTGTGTGTGTGTGTTGTGTGTGTGTGTGTGTGCGCGCGCGCTTGCATGGGGGGGAGGGGGGGTCATTTGGGCGTGGTTTGAAAAATCATTCATTTAATTAAAGGGCAAGGGTCACACTTATCCAGTAACTCTCACTCGTGGTTGCAGTTAACAACGGATCTATGTGTATAGAATACAGAATAAATGAAAACTTAGATCCAAATTAACTCCATTCTTCTCTGAAAGCTCCAATTACTTGCTTGCTCAAACCTGATTCTACTCAAGTGACGCAGTGATGCAATCATCGCCAGACCGACCGGACTTCATTCCTTCAGTCACATCATCACGATCCCTTTCCATGGCGTAACGCAAACGCCCCTGACGAGAAAAGTGCTAAAAGCCAGCATCAGCTTTAAAGATAGCTGACTTACGTACGCAGGGCCCTTTGTTTATCCTCAAGGCCCCTAGAAGTCAGTTCAAAAACAATAGGATGGTGCTGCTGCTCCGCCGTCACCTGGGGTAGGATACCTGTTGATGTCTGTGAGGATCACATCGAAACGGGTAAGAATATTTATGTCATATTAGGAGAATATTTAATGGCTTACGTCAACCATAGGCATGTAATCGGTTCTCACATAAAGAGTGTAGAGTTCTGAGTGTTGACAAAGGCTATATGTTCATAAATATGTAGGTTTTTAAAAACGAAAAAATAATGTAAAATTTGTAGATGTGGAGGTTGTTTACCATTTCCACTTTACTAAAATCAGAGCTTTACATATTTACATCCTTACATTTGACAGAACATTTTATGCATTGACACTCTAATCATGAACATTTTTTTTTTTTTTACAGTGAAAGGCGAAGTTGTGATGATGTTAAAATCATCTAAGACTAAATTTTAAACCTAATGTCAAGAACTATTATATTGTGGTTCATTCAGAAACAAAGAGAGAGTCACACCAGACATGTTACTGGAGAGTTAAGTGAAATGGTGAATAAAATGGTTTAAAGGGGTAACGTTTATCAAAATTTAAATTCCAAGTTATTCAAATATATCACAACGAGTAGCTGACAATTCAGAGGTGGATTAAAAGAATACATGAACAGCTACAAAGGACACAAGACGTCACAGATTAGAGGAACTAGTTTGGTGAGGACAACACCTCTGAGTAGTCTCTGGGGAACCTGTTAGGCCGGTGCTGGAGCTGAAGTAAGAAGGAAAAGTTTTCTAAAAAGGCAAAGCATCCTAAGAAAACATAGTTGAGATTAACCTGGATTGCATTTTTATACAAAGTAATATGGTAAACATTTATTTGGCCATAATGAAATTCTAAAGACTTGCCACTGCTGATGTAGGTTACTTGTCTTTTGAGTCACAAAAAAGGAAGAATAACCAGTAAAAAAAATGTTTTCCAGTGCAGACATGAGGGACAGACTAAGCAACCTGCAGGAGATCTCCAGCAACTACATGGAGTCGATGGAGTATGCGGAGTCCACTGCCTCAGATTCCTTCAGCAACGTGGACCTGGAGGATGAGCTTGAGCATGAAGCAGTAGTGTTTGACAACAGCCCCGCTCTGGGGGTGATCTTTTCCCAATCACAAGAGATCCACAGAGACATCCAGCTCATCCGCTTGGAGGTCAAAAGGCTTAGTGAGCAGAACTCTCGCATGCTCCATGGTGTCTCCACCATGAGCACCATCAAAAGGGACTCCAATGCCATTGGAGCAGACATAAAAGCTCGGGCTGAGAGCGTGTTAGCGCGCTTAAAGGAAATGGACAACACAGCCCATAAACTGGAAGAACAGCACGGTTCAAACTCTGCCATCACGCGTATTTCCAGAACTCAGTATGCAAGTCTGAGTAATGGTTTCCGTGATGCCATGTTTGACTATAATGAGGCCGAGATGAGCCATCGGGAGAACTGTAAAGCCCAGATCCAGAGGCAAATGGAGATCGTGGGGCGACAGGTGACAGGAGAGGACGTGGATGAGATGATCGAGTCTGGGAATTGGTACGTCTTCAATGACAACATCATGTCCGAGGGGAAAACAGCCCGATCGGCTCTGTGTCAGATCGAAAAACGCCACCAAGAGCTGCTAGACCTTGAAAACCGCATCAAAGGCATTCATGAGATTTTTCTGGATGTCGCCCTGCTGGTGGAGGACCAGGGGCCCATGCTGACATCCATCCAAACCAACGTTCAGAAAACCGATGAATGCATACAGGAGGCCATTGTAAAGCTGGGCAGGGCTAAACGTCATGACAGGAACAACCCCTTTAAAAAGATGTTCTGCAGCTGCTTCCCATGCTACAATTAATGGCCGTAGAAAACAGAATGAGCAGAACTCAGTCACAAAAGGTGCTCAAAACACAGGTAATGAAAAGAATTTTTGTAGGCTATTATTGATTGTAATCTTTGAGACGGGCATCTCATATCATCACTTGTCACTGATGTGTAATGCTGGGATCAAAGTTGCTGAATACTGTCTTCATATTTATACAACCTGCTGACCTACTTTGCGGTGATGAACCACCACCTACTAATGAAATCAACTCTTTCAGAAGTTGTTTGACATACAGCAGCTTCACCTGGCCCACGGTTTGCTCTGCAGTAAACTGTCTATAGGGGGGGAAAAAGCAGTAGGTGAACAGCGAAAATGTTGAAATAAAAAAATCTCAATTAAATATGTGGGTTATTGATCCTGATCCTTTCTGTATCGCCACTATTTCTCTATCCATTCTTCCATTTTAAAGATGATTACATAAAAGTGACAACTTCCAGTCACTTTTTAATGTGGGCATTTAAATGTCACTTTTTTAAAATTCTTTTCTGCTGTGTAAATTCTTAGCAATCAAATAAAATTGATATGTGTCTGGATTTTTACTTGTCTTATCATGAAAAACATCAGGGACTGATGGCACCGACTGACAGCACTTCAAACATCCACAAGATATGTATATAAGCGCTGTTTTGATTTTAATTTAATTTTTCATACTGAGGCAAACAGTATAATTTGCTTTTTTCTGTACTCGCCAGTTATGGACTTCCCGAATAATCTAATCCCCCTCACCCAAATGTACCTGTTAACACAGGTAAAATAGTATTTCATGCAGTTTGCTGTCCTACAGGTCAGTCTCATTCTGCAGACTGTATACCTCTAGAATACATTGCCTGTCAAGAATATAATCTCAAGAACAAAAAAGGAAGGGGGAAAAAAAAAATTCCACCCCCTCTGTGAAGCAGTGTGGTACATCTCAGTGGGAAGGTCCATGCTGTCACCTGTAAAGGGGTGGTAACCACATACACTTGGAGCACAGAAGAAAACGTCTCTAATCAGAACATAAAGATGTTTTCTTGGTTCCCCTGAGCCAATAAACCAGCATGGGACACACAAGACACTATCCTGTTGTTTAATTTTGTGTAGGAGCTAATTCACAGAAGGTAAGAAGCTTTGAAGAGTTGATGAATATAAGTGATTTTCTCTGAAAACCTGTGTGGATAAGCCAGCTGGTGTATAATTGATGGGGAGTTAATTATTGGAACACATCCAAGCACCTTGAATAGAATGAATGTGCACTGAATTGTCACTGAGAAGAATAGCTTTCAATAAAGTTAACTCATTTAAAAGTAGTTTCATGTGGCTTCATGAAAATAGTATGGGGAAATCCACAAGAGTCCTGTGTGCAGATTGGGAAAATCACAATTTTAAAAGCTCCTGACAACCTGACGTTTGTGAAATCAATGTGCTCGTTATTGCTTAAAGAGTTCTTTCAGGTATTTGAAGGATGTATGCTTTTAAAGACACATTTCCTTGTTCCTGGTTTGAATGAAGACATTCCAAAGTGTCCATGAGGTGTAACTGCTGTCACCGTTCAGACGAGAGAGATAAAACCCATAGATAAAATAACTAGTTGTTGTTTACATAGTGCAGGGAACATTAGGTGGATGATTAGTGATTTAAATATGATTACATTTATTTTACTCTGGTTTCTCAGCCAGGATGCGGGACATGCTGGAGAGGCTGCACACCATCGCTGAGAAAGTGGGAGAGCACGACCATGGACCTGATTATGATGTAGATGCAACCCTGCCCCAGCAGGCAGTGGTGTTCGAGACAACCTCATCTATTGAAAATATCCTCACAGAAGCCCAATCTCTACACAAGGAGATCTCCTTGCTTTGTTTAGAGGTGGCGGGCCTCGGTGCACTAAACGAGCGCTTTGGTACCTCCGTCAGGCGTCTCACACTCATCAAAAGGGACTTTGACTGCATTGCCAGGAGGATCCAGGGACGTGGGGAAACTCTGTATGGCCGCCTTCAGGACCTACGGCAGGAGAGCAGCCAGCTCCAGGAGAAAGAAGGTCCCGGCTCCGCCATCAGCCGTATAGCCAAAGCTCAGTGTGAGGCACTGTTGCATGACTTCAATGCTGTCATGAGTGACTATAACAGTGCAGAGGAAATGCAGAAGATTATATGTTTGGGAAGGATCAAGAGGCAGGCATCCATACTGGGGACTGAAATCAGTGATGAGCAGCTGGATGTGATTGTAAACAAAGGTGGTGAGGGGTGGACGGAGCTGTCTCACAGCTTGCAGACAGAAGGCGGCCGTACTTCTCGCTGGGCAATGAATGAAATTAAAGGCAGACATAAAGAGCTGGTGGAGCTGGAGGCCAGGCTGAGGGAGGTCCATGAACTCTTCCTGCAAATGGCTGTGTTAGTAGAGAGCCAGGGATCCCTGCTGAATAATATTGAGGCTAATGTCTGTAAAACTGAGGAATACACTGAGAAAGTCAACATCCATATCAAGAAAGCCATACAGTATAAGAAGAAAAACCCTTTTATGCAGTGCTGTCCCTGTTTATCATGTTGGAGACACGACAAGGTTTTTTAGTTATTTTGACTGTAAACATTTACGCACAATTTAAAGTTATTAATGAACTTTGACTTTATAATAAAAGTTAATTCACCCGTAAGTTGTAAAATTATATTAAAATTATATTATAAAAAATTGTAAAATTATATTTGCAATTCATAAAACCATACCACCAAACCATAAAATCATTTTCTACAGTCATCTAAAGTTTTTCTATATAACAATCCTATGAAACAATAGAATATTGTCCATAATAGGTATGTACAGATTTACAGTACATATCTTCCAAATTAGTAAAACCACCCAGGAGCCAATGGACTGATAGAAATGCATGCATCGAATATAATAATAAAGACAATGGAATCAAATCACATTGTCATTGTGTCTTTTTATGTGTATACAATTTCCTAAATATGACAATTGGCCAATTAGCATGGACTAATAAATTAGTATAAAATGTGTGATAATTGGTGTCTGATAGAGTAGCTCTACTCCTGGTACTGTGTTCCGATTGTGAACTGGCACTACTTTTCGTACTTTGTCATATTTAAGCAGTGTAGCACATAAAACAGTACAGTATCTGTGTTTATTTGAGGAATCTTACTTTGCCTTCCATTGTGCACACTAACGACAAGTGCGAATTATGCTTATTGTAATAATAAATTGCAACATTAATTTAGAAGGTTCTACAGAATAAAATAAAGAATATCAGGATTATCATCCATCTAATCTTAGAAAACACATTTGATCGTGTTTTCACGGAGGATTGTGACATAAACTGTTGTAGACGGGAGTTTGTTAAAACTATTCAGTTTCACTTTTCCAATCAGATGAAGTAGTACACAAAACCTAGCTGTTAGTTTCAGATACGGAAGTTGATTGGTTTTGTGATATTTTCTTGTACATATTCAAGGCCATATGTTGCAGTTTAATTCCAGGATGCCGATGTTCCTTGGTGTCGGTGGTTGGTTGGTTAGGGTACGGGTAAAAAGGTAACCTGATACCTGAAAATCACGAACATAATGGATCTTTTGCTATGAGCTAGCGGATGCTAATAGTGTAGCAAGAGCACACTTAGCTAATTTAGGCACGCTAATTACCAGCAGCTCACTTATTAATGGTAACTTCGCTAAACAAGGGATTCAATAAGGAAGAATCCTCTGCAAATCCGTCTTATATCCCATAAACATAACGTGATAATAATGCGTTAAAATGCTCCAGTGCTTTACAGCGAGCATATATCGGCAAGGTAGCTCAGTGCAGTGTTCAGTTTGTACGAGTCGGTTGCAACTGCTAACAAAAAGCTTTATAATTCTATCAAATTTAATAAAAAAGTAATTCTTCGACCACTATGTATTTTAACTACCAATAAATGTTCTCAGCGATGTCATCTGTACCAGGATGGCCGAGTGGTTAAGGCGTTGGACTTAAGATCCAATGGACGTATGTCCGCGTGGGTTCGAACCCCACTCCTGGTAATGCTTGTTTTTTGTTCGCTAAATCAGACAGAACAAACATGAATTCAAATGGCCACAAAAACCAACCAACCAAACAAAATAACCAACCATTTGCTATCATGCGAAATGCGCTGTATGTCTGCTATCGAACAGTAAATGAACACGAATAGACGACCACCAGCATAACTGTACGCTTCAGAATTAATCAACGATCACACTGAATGATGGGGATTTTCATATAAAATATAAGTTTTTTTGTTTTTTTAATCTGTAGACATATTTTAATATATAAATCTCTGTAAACGTTTTCTGGAATATATTGGAAAATGCTGAAAAAAATGGTATTGAGTATGTACTCCACATGTCCAAAAGAGGGCGCTTTAACATAACTTTCATGAAACGTCTACTATACTGTACTCATAAAACCATACTACGAAAATTAAGAATATGAACGAAAGAGCTGCTGGTTGTTATTATTTAGGAATAGGGGTTTGGACTACACACACACACACACACACACACACACACACACACACACACACACACACACACACACACACACACACTATATATATATATCCCTGCGACCTGTGTGAATAAAGCAAGTACAGAAAATGGATGGATGGGTGGATATATATATATATAGAAAGAGAGAGAGAGAGAGAGAGAGAGAGAGAGAGAGAGAGAGAGAGAGAGAGAGAGAGAGAGAGAGAGTTAAGAGCGCTGGTGCGTCACGTGACACCAACCGCGCCATGTTTCCATCTCTGGGTCAGAAAAACTTTTACTGCCAGAGAAAACTCAACTACGTCAAAACATCTAAAGTGAACACAGTATTTCCGATTTAAACCTTCAAAATAAATGCTTCCGTTAATATCGAATTGAAATATACAACAAAAGTCCTAATGTAGATACTATAATTACATACATAAAACAATACGATCCAATCCTATGTCAGTAAGTGGGAATAAAAGTGATGGACACCGTAAAGATTATATGAACGTTTGCATTTCAAATGTCTTGTGTTAGCATTTCCTTTCACCTGCCTGACCTAACTCATTTTAACTTGATGTCTCCGTAAGAGGGAACTCGGTGAAATAGGCAAGGAAGCAACAGGAATAAAGTTGTGGGACCCGGATACCTTAGTGGTATCGCCGTCAGCCTTGAAATGTAACGTCCACTTCTCCAGATTCAAACCTGTCGCTTTTCCAACACTACTGTCGGTGGACTTGTGTATGCTTCGGCGATAAAGCGTCACTTAAACTGTTTTGGACCACAGAGGAGAGTTTGGATGCACTTGAGGTCGGGTCTCTACTTAGTTAGCCAGTCAAGTTTGAAGAATTTCTCCTCTCTTGTGTAAAATGCCTTAAATCCACAGAATTTGCGTGCTCTTTCAACCGTTGAACCTTTAGACGACCTGCACACACATATTCAACACGTTTTAGGCTTAATTTGGTGAGCACGTCTGCGGACTCCTGGGTGTCAGCAAAGGTGAGTTTGGCATTCCGAACCTGTGAATGATCTTGTTCAACATTAATCTTCATTGTTCAGTTCTTATGGGCAGTAGGAAAACCGCAGATGTCGGAGTAAAGAAGCTCTTAACGATAAAAATAAAACAATGAAGCAGCAGAACAGACCAAACGCGCCATGTGACTTTTAACTTCGTTAAAAGTGTTCTTTACAAAAAACACAACCATTGATAAATCATTAACTACTACAAGTGCACAGGTTTACAGTATATACACATACATGCATTACTTCTGATTTCAGTTTCTAGTCCCCTTTTGTAGTTTTGCATTGTTGTCAGAATTTAAAAGTCACTCCTACCAGAGCAACAAAAGTTCAAGAAAGACTGTCATAAATGAGGCCTGTTGCTTAAATTTACACTCGTTATTTACGGGCCATGCATCATCCAAGAAGAACTTTTACTCATAGGACTGCATTATAAATCAAGTTACTTTCATGGCAAAAGCAAATCTATTTTAGGAGTGGACATACCTTTGTTGGGTGTTCAATGAAAGGATACTCTGAACATCAGACCACATCTCCAAGCACTGGCTCAGAATAGAAGGCAGCTCTTAATGCTCTGAAAAACAGGGAAAAAGTGACTTATGTACATGGTGTTTCAGTTTCTTTTGCTGCTCATATTAGTATTACATCAGTGGTCTTGCTTGTTGGAAGCTTATATAGACCTGCACAATTATGATAATAACAAAAAAAAAAAAAACAGTTTAACCTGTTTGTTATATTGACTACTTGAAAATCATTGTGTCTTGAAACTCCACCTATGCACTTAAAAAGGACACAATGCTTGAAATTGGACTCCTCGGATCACAACTTTGACAATTGAGCAGACTGACTACTTTCTTTCCACACACACCCATGTGCATTGAACAAGTTTGATGTTTGATGTTGGAACTTAAAGATTATTGAACTGCTGTGTGGGTGATTTCAGGGCAATGTGTCTGAAACCATTTATGTTCTTTCCCAACAACTTTGAGAAGTCTTTGAGAAGTCTGGAACAGCTGCTAACATTTTAATGACTTGTGTTGTTCCTCCTGAAGTCTTAGACCTCCCTGTTTGCTCTGCATCTGACATATGTGCAGCTCTAGTGCATGTGACACCTCTTTTCTGACCTTTTTTGATATTCCTAGTACTGTTAACGACAATGTTAAAGGACATGTATGTTTTGTTCTTAGTTTCAAGCACAGCAAGAGACCTGGTATTTTCTCACAATTCCAACCAATAAAACGTTGAATTGGCTACCATGGCATCACACGGTGACTGCGCTGAGGGAGGAATCAACGAAGAATTCAGTGACATTATTAAGTGGAGATCTGGTATGTTGGTTTATCCTTATATTTTTGCTGAATTATTTTATCTAAGTTATTAGTAAGTAGAGTTTTGATATTGTGATGACAGTTATTACTGAGATCTGCTAACTATATAGCGAGAACAAGATGTATTTTCGTTGGGTGTTTGCTGTCAGAAAACTCTTGACTGAGCCAGAAATCATGTTGTGCATGGATAACCTCAGTTCCCATGGAGGCAAGGGATCAAGGACAGGAGCAACAAAGGTAGGAAGGGAACAGGAGAAGGTTGATTAGAACAGAGAAACTCACAAAAATGTTGACCAGTTTTAGCAGAGAAAGGAGAACAGAAGAATGATGGGATGGGTCGAGGGAGCCACACCCTGAGATACTTTTTTCTGTTGCTCAACAAGTTGCTGCTCTTTACTTTTAAAGAGCAGTGCAACATATTTAAATTTATACCAGGTGTTATTTGTGTTAGTGGTGTTGTTCATGCGATGTAAAAGATGATGAATAACAGGGTGTATAATATCAAAATTCATGCATTGTACACTAATGTGCACTCAAATATGAGCCTGTTCTCACAACAATTCATGTTTCCATGACAACACCAAGAATAATACCTTCTTTTATGGCAAAAAGGGAGAACTTACAACATGTGGATTGCATTAACCTGCTGGCTTTACCCAACTTCCTTTTTTTAGCTCTCATATGTGCGATCTGAATCCCAAAGGAGGCTGTCACAAACCGAGTTAGGACTGGAGGTTATGAGTGAAATATGGGATTAGATAGGTCAAAGTGTGGGCAGGTGGAAGGATGTTTTCACAGCTGAGATAACCCTAGCAGAACACATTAGAGCAGTTGTTCATGTGATCTCCGTGCTGTGGGTGTGCTTAAATGGATGATGTATTGTCACACACTTTGTTTACTGTTGTCATTACTGATTAACAAAAAGTTGTTGTAGAGAATCCCTGCTTTCAATGATTTTGTTCAAATTTATTTTTAATCTACTACACAGTTATGATGTGTTCTTAGGCAGGGACGTATGTGTGATTCACGCCTTTGCAATGGGCCATTGTGATTTTAAGTGTAAAGTATCCACCCATGCTGCTTCATGTTTACTGTACATTTTTACATGCAACATGAAGCAACATGGGTGTAATAAGTATCCACTTATGCTGCTTCATGTTGTCTGTGAAAATGTACAGTAAATGTGAATTTAAGATCCAAATGTTTCAGGGAAGAACGTTGTAAAGTGTGCATGGTTGTATGTTGTAACTGCACAAATTTAGGATCATTTATCTCTGCAATGCTAGATAACCAAGTTTACAGGCCTGGAAAAATCAACCATCAGCTTTCACAACATCTTCATCACTTCAGCTCTAATGAGATGGGAGCACCGTGTGTGTTTTGTGTATTTAAGGTCCCGTCAGCCTATCCTGGCTGTGCACTTCCCTGCCCAAGCTAATTTTGTCATGCAAAGAAATATGAAAGTTCTCAAAAGATGCTCCCTTGACCTACTTCCTCTGTGTTTATTTATCACCTGAGAACTCTGCTGTCTTTAGAGCCTCACACTATCAAACAAGGTCACCTGTCCCAGACTCAGCAGCTCCTTGACTGTATTTTTATTTGAAATTGGTCTCATTTGTAGGATTGGAACTGAGAAACCTGATAACGATTCCTTTTGAGCTGTGCAAAAAATCCACAACACCACACGTGACCTTCAGTTAATTGATAGAAATCCAATTGGAGAAGACGAAGAATGTGTATCCATCACCCAGCGAAGGTGTGCCCGGTGTGGGAGTATTTCTTATATGACTTGTCACCATACGGGTTCGGCTACATTTTACTGCTGTGGCATTTAATTACTGGGCACATGAATCGCCTTAGAAAAGGCCTTTTAAAGTGTTTCAGCTATTAGCGCAGCACTGCATTATGTTTGGTCATAACTTAGCTTGTCAGCAACTGTCATGCCACTAAAGTTGGTGGCATTCAGCGTTATGCAAATAATGCACGCGTGTGGGTAGCATGCAGCACAAATCAAAACAAAGGACCATTCAATGTGGCTGCCCCTACATTCTGAGATGTCACGACCTGAATTTCTTTTTTCTTGTTTCTGGCATTTCATCTTCATTTTCCTGTCTGACCAGTGAGTGTATTTTTAGTTTCAGAAAGCAATGCATTCTCAGAGAATGTGGCTGAATGTGTCTCCATTGCAGTGCAATAGATTGAAATGTGGGTTTGTGTTAGTTTATGTGCTTGTGGCTGTCTTGGAGTTCTAGGAAGTTGGAATGAAAAAGCTCTGTGGATACTGTCTGGAAATGTATGAACGGGAGCACTGGGCACCCCGCCCAGCTTAGATGACATTTAGAAGTGGTAGAAAATGATGTCCTGAATAAAGATGGATAGAAACTGCTCTTTGCTTTCAGCAATTCTGTTTTTTCCTCAAAGCAGGGCTGTCCATTTCAAATCCCTTCTTTTCCACTCCCTTTTCTGACCTCATTCAAGCTACAAAGCCATGTTGTCCAATCTTACTTCTGACCCCTCGCGTGACAGGATTTACTAAAACAAAAAACACACTGAGGCTTGGGGGAATTAATATTAACCCTTTAAAGCAATAGGTGTCTTTCATTGTGGAGTTAATAAGTAAGTGGTATGGTTTTTGCTGTATTTGATGCTATCAGCTGCACAGCCACCCTGCTGATCCTGCAGCAGTAAGTCCTCTCAGGATTTCAGCTAACAGGCTGGTGTTCTGCAGATAAGACAACCAACATATGCGAGCCAGATTCATCTGTTCAAAAGATTGCAGAAACCACAAAGAATAAGGTGAAAAGAACGATCCTTCATGCTAGGTCTGAGGACAGATTGTTCAAAGAAGACCACGTTTGTGAGCATTTTTGAGACTCTTCTACAATTAAGAACAGCAAGTAATGGCAGATGGTTGCAGATTCTTGCAAAGACATTTGTATCCTGACCTTACAACACACAAGTCTGAATGTTCACTGTGCATATACTGCTGACACTAGCTAAAGCTTAGGGCCTGCTCACACCAACAAATCCTCTGTTGTTGTTTTTTTTCCCCATTCTGACCCAGTTGAGCATTACGCACATAACATACTCGTTGAACTTCTCCAACCTGCTATTTAATAACTCCTTATGTTTTACTGGGTATTGTCACTATTTTACTTTAGTAGCTTTAAACCACTATGAGGTACAGTAGAAGCACAAGGCCATATGGAACATGCTGTGTAAAGTGGATGTAGGCCTGGGAATTTACTTTTTCCAGTGGAGGGAGGCTGTGGTATTTTGGGAGATTTTGTATTTTCCAGCCTTCTCACTGAGATTTTAGTTGGACTATGAGTCATTTGATGTGTGTGGCTTGTGGCCACGATCACCATAGTTACTCCTAACACACAGTTTATTGAAAAATTCTGATATTTAAATGTTACAATTTCAACATGTCTGTAATATCAGCCACTCATTGGAGCTAAACTATATTAAATATCCTATAAAAGACCAAGACGAATGACGGTTTCTGGGGTCATACAGTGGAATGTCCCTTTCCGTTGTCTTGATATTTTTTTTAGTGCCATTGCAAACCTCACCCAAGCTAATTCATTCCTCTGAGTTGTGAGCAGTCTAGCTGCTGTTGTTCTCTGAAGGGAGTTGGTTAAATTCGGTCACATTCTTGAAGTTAAACGTGGGTTGACTGAGTTTTTTTTCTTCTTTTGCCTCCTTCTGGAGCTGAGCAGTGATAAAAAAAAAAACTACAGGAAAATCAACTCAACCCTGCACTCTTCTTTTTTTAAACATCTCTGTGGGAATTGAGCTGTTTGCTCAGTTGCTCCACATTGACTGAAAACGTCAATGAGTCAGTGGACTGAGGCCTTTGCCTCTGTTGTCCCCTGTTCTACTGCAGGAGCCTAAAGGCCTAAGGTCTAAAGGTCTGCATCTAACAGTTTTAAACAATTTTCTTTCTTTTACAATGGCTGAAATTAACAAAACACGGTGACTGCCACAGTGCAGGTTGGTGTATTAATATTTTAATATTGTTTAGTTGACTCTGAATCATGCGGATCCCCTGTCACTTCTTGAGGAAGTGAGCGCTCTCAGCCTTTTAGGTGCTAGTCGTCTGTCACACTAACTCCTGTGTCACCTATCACTTGGGTTCTTTTGAGTTCTTATTGACAGGCTAAAGCAGACGCCGCTCCTCTCACCCTTTTCTTACTTTCAGTTTGGTCATGTTTGTATGTGATGTCACATCTGACAACCCAGCCCGGTGGCTCAAAGCACTCAATAAGTGCTGTGACACCTCTGCTTCCGCCTTCTCCTTCCTGTTTCTCTCTGCCATTCTCTCACACATCAACACCATATCTTCCTGTTGAGCATTTGTCTCTTTATTTTTTTACTTTGTGTAAAAGTACTTGTTTTTCCATCATGAATTTTAGTAAGTGGACGTCTTGGAGGAAGCGCAACTTTTTCAGGAGGAAACAGAAGCAACCCAACACAGAGATGGGTAAGTGGGTATGAAGAGTTCCCACAAGAGACTTGTCCTACCTAGTAATATTATAGCCTGTATCTGAAGCCTGCACCTACCGAACTGTGCACTAAATGTGTGCAACAGCGTGCATCTTAGTTTGACCCTAACTGTTTTTGTAATGTTAGTGAGGCATCTGTTTGAATGAGATGCAACAGGATTTATTTTGTGCCAGTCTACAGGTGAAAATAAATGTGTTCGGTGTCACCAAATCTCCACCCACCCAGTTCAGTGTTATGTCTGTATTTGACCTTTTTTTTTTTTTTTCTCTCTCTCTCTTCGTATCACGGCATAGCAGTCCTGATGTATGCAAAGATGCCACAGAACAGTGTTTCTGTTCATCTGTGTTCATTCTCCATCCCATCAAACCTCTGGCTTGCCCCATCCTGTTCTGCTCTGCCCTCAGTCTGTTTCCCTTTCACTGATGTCCCTCCTTCCCTCCCCGCTCTCTTGCTGAAGCATTCTTCTGATCTTTGTCTCCCTTGCTGGACAAGGAGTGACATGGGCAGAAGAGAGAGGAAGAGGAGGACAGAGGAATGTCAAACTCTGTCTCGTGCTGCTATTGTCAAAATATAGCATTAGCCTTTTTTTGTTTTTTCTGCATATTTGGTTCAGAATTCCTGGCTCTTTCAGTAAAAGATGGCAGAGCATGGTCTCAGACTCAGAGGTAGGAACTTTTGACAGGCATTTAATTGGACAGCAGATAGACGTCATATAGTATACACAATATTACAGGTGTATGTACTTTCCTGCTTTCTGATTTAGGTATGTTTTATCGATTCTGTAGTGTGTTTAACACTACTAGAGATCACTCTATTTGTTAAATATAGATAAATTGATGTCTTTTTTTTTTTTTTTTACCTTACAATGATATAAGAAATGCAGTATAATAATATGAAATTATTGTCAATTTAATTAAAGTGCTTCTAACTTTTATTTCAGTTTCCCTTTGTTATTCACAGTTTTAAAGTTTAGTTTTCACCAAACTCTTTCTATCCTTGCATTTGTCTTTCCTCCGAATTACTCCATTGAAAGCTTGTAAACACACAAAAAGGTGCTTTTGTGGGGATATCCAGTAATCTTTCTGAGCATTTTTCTGTTTTACTTAAAAATTCCCAAATCTTGGCAAGAGGAGAGTGTCAGCAAGGTTGTACTGGCTGGGACAAGCTTAGACAAGTGACCAGTGGAGGGAGGAATGTAGGGGGAAATTACAGGAATTCTCTCCAGGAATTCTATACATTCCTTCTTACTTTTACAGTAGAAATGAAACAGATTCTACAGGAGCTTTTCTGTGCTTACTATATTTTAGATTGGTAAAAATTTGTAAGAAGGCTCTTAAGTTGAAAGTCAAATATGTACTGTTACATATTCGATTGTAGGTTGTCAGAATGAAACGGGCTCGCTGCCAGGTCCCCGGAAAACCTAAGCTTTCGGGTGGTTGATCTGCTCTTTCGACCATTGTAAGAAATAATACTTACCAAACTTGGTGACAGGCAAGCGCAGAGCCTCCTTCTTTCTTGTTTGATTTTCACATCAGTTCTTTCCACCGTTTGGCCACTTCTGCTAGCTGTGTGGTCAAAAAAAAACTCCACCTGTGAAAGCATTGAGTATACAGACAGACTGGGCTTGTATATTTTATGCATTTGCTCTTTTCATCACTGTTAATTTTTGGAAAGTTTATATTGTTATTTTGAAAACTTGTATGTGTGTAAGACATTTCCACAGTAGGAAACCATGATGATGATAACGTTTGGTATCAGCAAAAGAAATCAGCAGTGACACTCTTGAGGCACTTGACTGATATATTGATGATGTAAGTCACCCCTAATGACACTGTTTATGTAAGAGCTTTTTGAGCGACATGCCTCTCTGGTCTGATTCTCCCATGTTACTTGGCAGTCACAAACACATAAATTCAGTAATATGGCTGTTTTTATCTTTATTTAAATGTAAAGATGTCTATTTAAATCTTTAAATTGCATCTTTGCCAGAAGTACTTTTGTGGGCAGACCTAAACAGTCATAAGCAAATTGTCAGAAGTGGACGTGTGTGATGGTGTCTTAACATTCTGCAAACAAATCCTATGTCAACTTTTTTCCTCTCTGACACACACACACACACACACACACACACACACACACACACACACACACACACACACACACACACACACACACACACACACACACACACACACACACACACACCTGCTTGAACACACATGTTGCTTTGATCTGCCTTGCAGTAAGACATTCCTCTGCTGTGGTTGGCGGGAGCAGCAGACAGGTTGAGAGGAGAGTTGCGGGTATGAATCGACTTTATTGTGCTCCTGTCAAAGTAGCAGTGGTGGTAAGCCAAGGAGACCTGAGCTCACTGGGAGCCTCATCTCAGGGGGCCTCACAGGGTGCCTCCACATACTGGCGATAAGGCTGCATAATGCTTTTTATTAAAGGAAATGCCATATCTCACCTTTATCATATGAGTCCCACTGCTCTTAAGTAGTTCTTTGAATGCACTTGGTAGCATTTTCCCTCTGGCTGCCTCTGTTGGTCCATTTGGCCCTGCTCCACCTGTACATTGCCCCCATGATTGATGGAAGTCAATTCTTGGGCCTCTACTTTGGCATCTAGTTTTTTGAAGCAGACAATCTGTATTATCATTTACCTCTCCTGTATCATCTGCATTCATCACTTCCATCAAGCATCATCTCTAAAGAAAACAACACGTTAACAATGGTGGCGCATAGAATAGGAGTCTGCCTGTCCCAGAATCATGCTGGTTAATTTTTGCTGCTGTTTCCCCAATAGGGAGGGTGCTCTTGGCTAAGAAGAAACTAAGATTTTCCAGTCTTGGTGCACATTTCCAATGATTAAACAAAAACCTGTTCTCAACTATATGATATTAAGATAAAATGTTTGCCTTTTATTATTGCTTTTTTTTTTAGATTTTGCAAATCATGCAAAGCACAAGTTTAATATTTATTAAGGTTGGGTGATTGTAACCCACCTGATTATGGTGGTGTTGGGGTTGCTAACTGTGACGCTTTAAACAAAAAGTGGCCTTGTTTTTTTTTTTTGTTTTTTTTTTTTTACTATCAATTGTCAGTCCTCTCACCTCATCACCTCTCACTCCCCCTTTCCTTCTCTTGCATTACATTCTTGTTTTTATGCCTTCTCTCACCCAGCCAGCGGCTGCACACAGTCTAACAACATATACTTTACACAAGCCAGACAAAGAAGCTGACGGCTGCTAGGGCTAGTGATCTTAACCTTTGACCCTTTGTTCATTTCATGGTGCTTCCCCCAGCAGGCGGTTGGGTGACAGTAGTACTTTAATGCTCATTTGCGCATACAGACTGTGGATCTCAGAGTTTAGAGGAGGACAGAAGTTTGTGAATACCTTGTATTTATTACTTCTAGTGTGTTCTGAGAAAGACTGACGACTTAATGAAGGCTGTCATACAGAGGGGACACTTAAGATAATGTGTGATGGGTGTAGGTACTGAGATACACAGGTAGATAACATCAGTCCTCTCAGGTGGTCAATTCTGTCCGATTCCATTGTTGATGTTCTTTATATGGCACGTGTGGATGTGTTCCTTCTGCAGTTGATTCTATCTGCTTGATTTTCAAGAAGTAACTGAGGAAGAATTAGTCCTCAGTTTAGTGTGCATTCCTTTACCACCTCTATCAACAGAAAAGAACTCTGGTATTTTGTAATATTGTGATCCATTATATGGAATGAACACACAAATATATTATAGTATTTTTGGCCAGTATATCACTGGTACCTGGCTTAGAATTAGATTGTAAATGAAGTGCTTTGGCTTTGCATTACTGGTTTAAGAAAAAGAAATGGCTGTATCAATGCATATGCCCCTGCCCGATGCACAGAGCTGTGTGTACAAGTGCAGAGGTGACAGGGGATTGGCAAGATGAGTATGACGGAAGATTTTTTATTTGTTTTACAAACCTACAGACCTTTTGACATTTTGTGCACATCATCTAAATATGTCAGGTCTGGCTTTTTTGTGTGTGCAATTATCTACTGTTCCTGCGCCATTGACTATAATTACCATTCAGCAGCATACCAGTGATAGAGTGTATTTGGTGCCTAGGAAACTCTGTCCTTCACTGTTGTTGTCATACTGATTGAATTTTTTTTTGAGTTCACACTTGTTGTTTTTGTTTCATAGATGAGCACGATTCAGTACAGAAGAAAACATTTACCAAATGGATAAATGCACAGTTCTCCAAGGTAATGGCAAAGATAGACTCTTCAGATCTCTCCCAAACAGATCAAACTGCATAAATGTTATACCTTTTCAGATTATACACATCCATATCTGGATGTTCCTGCTGTTACGTGGGTGCGTGCTAAACCTGTTTTCTCCTAATTAGACGGGGAAAATGCCGATAAAGGATATGTTCACTGATCTTAAGGATGGGAGGAAGCTTTTGGACCTGCTGGAGGGTCTCATTGGCACTACTCTGGTGAGATTTTGTCTTTAAACATCAAAGACTGGCACACAATAATTCATACATTTTACAAGAAGGCATCTTACTGTTGAAGATTGTGGCATCTAACTTCTTGTGCTATTAATGATAAAATACAAACTGCCCTAAAAACATGTTTTTGAACATTTATTTTGATATAGCCAACACTGATTTAGACAAGCTTGTTAGCATTATTTTAAGTTATTCAGTTAAGTAATCAGGTGATGAAGACAAGAGTGAGGTGCATTTGTAACTGGGATATCACTGCTGCGTTCACTTCAACCAACACAATCTCATGCATGACTTCTAACTCATATGTTGAAATTAATGTAAATATTGGAGTCACACTGGGGGAGGGACTAAGCAGATGCAGCTCAGATAGGGCTAAATGAATAACACATTTCCAACATGTTGTATCAGTAACTCCACCCATTCAAGATGGACAGATGTTCTTTTATGATAGTTTTGGAATTTTCTGCACCGTGCAGTTTTCCTTGATCCAGTATAATTTTGCAGATCAAAAGAAGTCAAAACTCTGTTGATTCATATGTTGGAAAGGGTATAAAAATCATAATTCCATAATAGTAAAGATTTAAGAGGGCTTCACTGTTGGCATCTAGTCATACTGGCATTCTTTCCATAAGTTATCCTGTAGAGACAGTTGATACAGTGATGGGTGTGAAACGGTGTGTAACTGTTTCATTTGGGAGTATCAATGGCCATGAATTCAAAATTCATATTCTCCCACTATTGCATTACATCTCACATGTCTGGAGTGCATTCATGTACAACTGTACAGACCTAAGATTGAATTTGCCTTAATGATTGGAGCTCTGCAGTGAGGGTCATAATGATGATGATGATGATGATGATGATGATGATGATGATGATAATAATAATAGAAGAATCAGAAGAAGAATCAGAAGAAGAATCAGAATCAGAATCCTGGGAGAGTGTGTAGAGAAGGGTAGAGCGGTTAAAAGATCTGAATCCCATGGTGGACATACGGGCATGAGGAGTAGGGATGAGGGAGGCAGAAAATGACCCGGGAACTCTGTTGACTGTTGACTCTGACTGTTGTAGGAGTCGTCTAATTTGTGCTGTTTTCAGACCAAGGAAAGAGGCTCCACCAGAGTGCATGCTCTCAACAATGTAAACAAAGTACTTCAAGTCCTGCATCAAAATAATGTGAGTACCGTTTCCTGTTTTTATTCCTATTAAACTACCTTGTGCAGCAATAACAAGCTTTTAGCATGATGAGATGAAACATGTCATATTAAGGCTAAAGCATCAGAAATTTATGTTTTGGGAAATTATTACACATAATGGTTAGGTGGAACATCTACTTTTAAATTGGTTGGTTCATTATAAAGAACATCTGTACTCTCTTCCCTTTAAACACACAGTTACTTTATTTAGGTTTTTATTTTAATCTCAGTTCTCAAACTTTCTTTTCATATTTACACCAAACACTGTGGTAAAAGTTACTAGTCTAAGACAGTCCACCAATTGAAGGAGTCTTTAATCTAAGTGCTGTGTGAATCTGATAATCCTGGTTTATTACAATTGTTATTTAATTGTAAAACTTAAAGCACAGCATTTAACGGACTGCTTTTAATGTGACATAACATGCTTACATCATCCATGCAAAAAAATGAGGAGAAAGCAGACAAGTTTGGTCGAGGGAAAAGTTATATAATTTTGCACAGAAAAATTGAATTATTACTGACTATATTTGGTTCTTTATTTATTTTGCTAAATGGAACCTGTAACATGCATATTATAGTTTCTGTCAGAACGCAGGCTTGTGGAGCAAATTGGGCCAAGTGGCACCGTGGGACACTTCACCTCATGTTCCACTCTGTGCCTTGATCCACACCAAAATATTTACATATAATTATTCCACTCATTTATTCAAAGACTTAAAATAGCATTGAAAGTGTCAGATGAGTGTGATGTCATTTGAAAATGGTAAGTGGGTTGAAATAGCACTCTAGGCAAGCTTATTTTAAAAGCTTTTGGAATTATCGGATTTTTTTCCTACTCAGAGGTATTACATTCAAC
>BJFM01001647.1:26616-49963 GCA_016586285.1 Arothron firmamentum
TTTTTTTAGCAGTGGTTATATGTAAGGCCTCAAAGAATTTTAATGACTTTTCCCAAAATATCTACAAGGCCATTGAACATTTTCAGATGATGACTTTTTCACCATAAGGATAATACTACTATATAATATCAGCTAGAACAACAAAGGTCCGTTTGAGTTGCCATCGTTCCAGATTCTACCCTTTCATTCAGATTTCTGGATTTCTGTCATCTTTGACATGGCAAGGCTTCAGCTGCCAAAGATTTGTTGTATTTCCTGCTCATTTCAGCTCAAGTGATCTGTCAGGCTCTTGCAATGTTAAAAAACATATAAGGGTTTGTTAACGTTGCTGGCTAAGAACGATGTCTCAAAGGTCTCATAAGGATAATTTATTCGATATCAAATTCAAACTGTGATTTAACCACCTTTTATGGTGTCAGATTTAGACACATATACAGTACATAGAAGTATGAAGTTGGATAAAATATCTGCTGTCTTTGTTGGCTGTATCCTGGTTAGTTTTCACCAGGATGACTACTCTCTCAAACATTTACTGTATTCCTAGAATGAGGCAGGACCTGCCTGTCGTGCCAACGGCAACTCCCAACATCTCACTTTTTTTAGACATTTTTTTCTCCCTGGTGCAGCACAAGCATCTTTCTTTTTCCATTTTTAGTCTCAACTAACTTTTTTTTAGGTCACTTACTTTATTTATTTATTTATTTATTGTAGTTATAGCAGTATGGAATCAGTGTTTTGTTTTGTGAGTACCAGAATTTGCACAGTGCTTGTCTGGTTGATTACATAAAAAATAATATACATATATCATAAATTATGATCAGTTACTCAGTACTTGAGTAGCCTTTCACCAAATGGGTACTTTTTATTTATGCTTGAGTAATATTATTTTAAATTAATGCTACCCTGCTCTTACTTGAGTTCAATTTTTCAGTGCACACACACACACACACACACACACACACACACACACACACACACACACACACAAACAAACAAACACAAGAACTACATTATTTCCTTTTTTTTTTGTCATTGTTAAGCTTTTGGATGGTGTATAATTCAGTACATACTGTGTAGTACCTTACTATTAGTACATAAAAAGTAACCTGTAATTTTTTTTAGTCTTATTTTGGTCAAATAACATCTTCACCCTTATTCCTTTTTTAGAATGTGCAGACACAAGGAGTGACCGCTAGTCCTGAGACGCCTGGCACTATGACAGAAATGGAAGGAGATATGGAGGGTGCCTTGTTGGAAGTGGACCTGGATGGTTATCAAACTACACTGGAGGAAGTATTGACCTGGCTGCTCTCAGCAGAGGATGCCCTCCAGATGCAGGAGGAGGTGTCGGATGATGTGGAAGAAGTCAAAGATCAGTTTCACACTCACGAGGTATGAGAACACCTGCAGCTTGGTTGAGGGTTTGCTTAGAAGGAAACAGGCTTGCACATGTAGACAGAGGTGCAAAACAATTCATAAGATATGAAAGAAGTTACACACTTCTCTACAGTCAGATACAGTGGCCAACATGTACACTCACATCTGATAGATTAGGCAAATAAGGAGTAATGTGTACCTTAAGTAGATTATTTCTTCATTTTCAGTTGATACAGTCTGAACGTTTACTCTTAATTGTATCTTTGATATTACATTTTAAAACATGGAACAGAAAATGAGAAATTATTATTATTTTCCAAATTTATGCACATACAGTACTATTTACTGCCTCCAAAACTACAATTTGTTAAAATATATTGATAAGTCAGTAGTCTGACAGGCTGATTTATTATTATTACAACACAGACATACAGGTCTGTGCAGTTATCCTGCAGTTCTAACTTGGGTCACATTTTACAAAAGTTAAGTTCTGGGCTAGGTAAAGCATTCATATCTTCAGGTTGATGTTTCTTATATACTCACTAGATACATATTTTATTCACTTGTCCCTGTTCCTTGAAAAGGCCTATATGATGGAGCTGACTGCGCATCAGAGCAGTGTAGGTAATGTACTCCAAGCTGGCAACCAGCTGATTGCCCAAGGCAACCTTACAGAAGAGGAGGAAAATGAAATTGGCGAGCAGATGAGGCTCCTCAACTCCCGGTGGGAGAACCTTCGAGTGGAAAGCATGGACCGTCAGGCCAGGTACACTTAATTTAGTCCTAGAGGTGGAATATCTTTTGAAAGTAGTTATTACAAATGAAGGAATCATAAGAAATCAATAAAAAAACACACATTCATTTGCAGAATATGCATATTATGCAAAAAAGCACATTTCGTCTGAGTCAGACAATTAAGTACACCATTTTTTTCCTTTTTGATTATACGAGTGCTTTCAATTGTCCCACTGTCCTTATTACCGGTAGTTGCTCTTCTCCTTCAGGCTCCATGAGGTCTTGATGGATCTCCAGCAGCAGCAGCTGCAGCAACTTTCTGATTGGCTGACGCAAACAGAAGAGAGAATTATGAAGATGGAGACAGACACTCCAGCTAAAAACCTGGAAATCTACAAAGAACAGATAGAGCAGCACAGGGTAATTACAGATTTTTACAATTAACCACTCACATCTCAAAAGTGGATATAAAACAGCCCTTGTTGCTTCCTCCTACTTTTACTATGCTAATTATACTATTTATATGTCATAATTTAGGAACTTCAAAATGATCTAGAGGCAGAGCAGGTGAAGGTTAACTCTCTGACACATATGGTCGTTGTTGTGGATGAGAACAGTGGTGAGGGTGCCACTGCTGTACTAGAGGAGCAACTACAAGTAAGACTGTCAGGCTATAAATGTTTTCTATGTGATAATGAATCTGACAGTATTCTCCAATGTAACCACTGTTTTACGTGATGTTTCTGATGTCATTGTTTCATTCCTGAATTTCAGTCTTTAGGTGAGCGTTGGGCAGCAGTGTGTCGCTGGACAGAGGAGAGGTGGCACAAGCTGCAGGAGGTCTTCGTGGTGTGGCAACAGCTTCTGTCAGACCAGGTACGATCTTCTACCTTTTTCTTTAAAAAAATAAAATTTGTCATCCAGTATTTCAATATTGCCCTTAGAGCACTTGCAGCGTAATTTAAAACATTTAAATCTTTTTCTCCATCCGTCTACTGTAGAGTTTATTTAGAGCGTGGTTGGCAGAAAAAGAGGAGGCCTTGAATGAAGTACAGACCAGCAACTTTAGGGATCCCAATAAAATGAATACTAATGTGCGCCTCTTAGCAGTAAGTTGTGTTAAGTTTCCACGCTTGTAATATCAGATAATTTACCTTGCATTGACATTTTTAACTTTACTAAAAGGTTTCTGTGTTTGCTGATTCCCCCCCCCCATTCATTTCTGTAGATTTTGAAGGAAGACATGGAAAAAAAGAAGACAACACTGGACCAGCTGTCAGATGCTGGACAGGATGTAATGTCGCTACTGCGGAGCCCTGAGGCAGGAGGCAACATAGAGGCAGACACAGAGGAGCTGACTCATAGATGGGACAATCTGGTGCAGAAGCTGGAGGATTGGTCCTTCCAGGTATGTATGATTGATGCCGTGGATATCTGCTATTCAGACCTAATGACTTAATACATCCAGTACTAACTTATGATCTCACTGGATAAGGTAATGGAAGCAGTAACAGATGCAGGAATAATTCAGGAAGAAGAACAGGTTATTGTCGACACAGTTGCTGTTGGTGCAGCTGCTTCAATTACTGACGTTCACCTAACTCCATGTACTTCCTCAAAGAACCGACTTGCGGGGATGGATCCTGAAGTTACAAGAATGTAGGTCCCGCACTGTACAGCATCACAGAAATACATTCTCAGAAATGAACAGCAAAAACATCCAAATCTGTTGGTCTTCTTCCAGGTTTGAAAGTAATTGCTCTCAACTCCTGAGCTGGATTAAAACGTGGAAGACATCGGTTCAAGTAATCGCCTCAGCAGACCCTGAGACCACACCTGATTCATTAGACCTCCAAGCTGATCTTAAGGTATACATGTGAGATTAAAACACCTTTAAGATGGAACGCCTTTAAAATCATGGGACTTTTTATACAATACAATACAATACAATAATGTGTGTTGATTACTCACTCTAGGCTTTGGACTTGGACCTCATGACAAAGGGAGCCACAGTTATTCAAGTCATCCAGGAGGGACGGGAGCTAATGGACCAGATGGAGAGAGGTGAGACTGAAAAAGGCCTAATAGTGTCTTACAATTTATAAATATTGACTGTACTGTTTGGTTAAGTTTCCAGTATTGTAACTTTTTAATTCTGCTGTCATAATAATTGTGGCGTGTGTACACACATGCATCAGTTTATGTGTTCATGAAGGCTGATCCCGATCTGCAGTACCATTTAGGGTTATGAACAGTGTTGACTCGACTGTACACAGATAATCTACTAAAAGTACAAGTTACGTCTTATGTGCCTAATATATCTGATGTGAGTGTACATGTTGGGTACTGTCTCATTGTAGAGGGAGTGTGTATGGACTCGGTAAAGGCAGATGTAGACCTGATCCAGACTGAGTGGGATGTTTGCTCCAGGGAGCTTCAGGCAGCCAGTGAACGGGTTTGCACTCAGAGTCGGGTCAACACATTATCTGCAGAACTGGCAGACTTGGACAGGTCCTTGGGGGAACAAGACCAGTGGATAGAGTCCAACTCAGCTATATGGAAGTGCAATGACGAGACAGAACTGAGACACCAGATTAGAGAATGTGAGGTAAGACTCTTGTCTCTGTTGAGGACTGTTATTTGCTCCTTAAAGTTTCTTAAATGACCAAAAAATGTTTACGCTTGATTTGCCTTTTTTCGTAAAGTTATAGTTTTCTGCTCATGCAGGTGGTTAATGTTTCAAAAATCTAAAGTCCATGAAATGTTCATAAATACACTGGAAGTTCCTTGTCTTATTTTTATGTCAACGGAGAGAAGTTTTTAGGGGCTTTTTTCTTTTCACAGTTTTTCTTCTGAACTGTTCTTGAAGGAGATCTCTAATTTGTGTTTTGCAGGACCAAATTGTTCTGGTCACAGCCTTGAGTCCACAGTTAGAGCAACTGTCTGCAGACGCAAGGTCTCTGGGGGCTGTGCCCTCTCTGAAAGACAACATTGTGGTGGTATCAGCCCACTATGCCTCCACACTGCAGAAGTTAGAGAACACAAAAGATGAGCTCAGCAAAGGTATTTTGGACAAATAATCAAAATAATTTCAATTACCGTGAGAGAAGCCTGCTCCGACATCCAAGGAAAATTCTTAGTATTGACAGTGTGGTTATTGCTCAGAGCCAAACGACAGGCAATAATCTACTTTAAAAAAAATATCTAGCTCTCTTTTTGCTTTTTGGCTAAAAATGCTGTTTTTAAGACTACACTAATGAATGCAGAGCTCAGCATTGCTCAGTTTAACATTGCTTGTGTAAATTTGGGATAGGTTTTATATGAAACCTTGGTCAACATTACACAAAAGATGATGCCCTTATATGGCTTCCATAACCTGACAGATGTGTGTATGTGTGTGTGTGTGTGTGTGTGTGTGTGTGTGTGTGTACTTCAGAGACTTGAGTGTAAGACTTTGGTGTAAGCCAGTTCCATCTCCACCTGAAGACATTGTTTGGACTAAGAACAGTCCAGGAAATCCGTCCCATTTTTTTCTCTGGAATTTTAATACCGGTACTCTGACAGCCAAAGAAATCCATAGAGATTTGAATGTTTTTTTGTATTCCTTACTATATGAATGCGTGTGGGGATGTGTGTATCTGGTTTTATGAGATGAGTTTTATACAGTACATTAGAGCCAAACAAAACTATTTTTTTGTTTCTGGTTAAGGGAAGGTTTCACCTCACTGGGGCCTCTCTCCACATCTTGTTACGCTCTATCTCTACTATTTGTGTGTATAAACATGGCCAGATCTTGTACGCATTAAATCCTCTGGCAATAATACACTAAAAGTGTATGAGGGCACAAAAGACTGAAACAAAATCATGTGTAGAGAGTAAAGCAGCAACCAGTTGTATGCAAGTTAGACTAACACGGTCTCAGCTCGATAGGCTTTAATGTAATGAATAACATTGCTCCTTAAATAATTGGAGAAAACTGTTGTTTGTTTTAAAAGCACAACTGAACTTAATTTGTGAAGAATGTTTTCTCCCTCTCCAGGTTTCATAGCTAAGCTGTAGCTTTTGCTTTTTCCATTCTTCACACATCTCATTTCTTTAACTCAGCATTGGCCAGTTTGGAAGCTGACAAACTCAAACCAAGCCCAGTGGAGGGTCTGGAGGTCAGGTTGGCTGCAATAAGAAGCGGAATAGTCGACATCCATACAGCTGAAGGGGCAGTGGGGTGTGCACAGGTAAATATATGTTTAAAATGCAGCCTTCATCATGAAGAGGACACGCATTACAGTTGGAAGATTTTCAGAACCTTTCACTTTTTCATACTTCAAGTTGCGGCTTTATGGCGAAGATAAAAACAATAATCAATAAATACACTCGATACCTCAGAACTGCAACGTACAAACAAAGAAACTGACTCTAGTATTTTTGGGAATGCCACCATTTTTACACTGGTGCATTTGGGGATATTCTGCCATTCTACTTTCAAGATCTGTCAGGTTGGATGGGGACAACCAGGTTTCTGTTGAGATTTTTGCTTCACAGCATTGTTCATATAATTGTCCCCTAAGACACTCCTGTGTAGTCTGATTTGAGCTTCTAAGAATTCTGGATGGGGCTATTGGTAAGTATATCGCTGTACTTTGCTCCATTCATTTAATTAGCTGTATTTAATTGTGTAACATTTTTTGTTTTGTTATTTTAATTACCATAAATTCCGGACTATAGAGCGCACCTGAATATAAGCCGCACCCACTAAATTCTAAAAGAAAACGCTATTTTTCCATATATAGGCCGCACCTGCCTATAAGCCGCAGATGTCCACTTTGAAAAGTGTGATATGTACACAGAACTATTTTTATATTTCTTTTTCAGCCTTTTATTCCATCTCCACTGTTTCAAAGTGTGTATGCATGTTCTTTGTGTGTTACAGTATTTTGGGTGTTACGGTGTGTGTGTGTGTGTGTGCGTGCGTGTGTGTGTGTGTGCGTGTGTGCGTGTGTGCGTGTGTGTGTGTGTGTGTGTGTGTGTTTTATTTGCACTTTGTCCTTCAGTGGAATGTGGCTTTAACCTCTCGTTATCGTGTTAGATAGTTGATGTGGGAGGGAGGCGGGGATTTGGCACAGCCTGGGCATCATGCCCATGCCTGTTGTATGGAGCTGCAAGTTAAACACTTGGACAGTTACCATATGCAGACCCATTGCATCATGAGGGGATGCTAATAGCACTCCTTCATCCTAACCCAATACGGGAGAGTGGAGCTAACTGAGCAATTGGGTAACTTTGCCATTCATACAGGTGACAGCCCTTATTTTAGTTTGGCACTGGAGAAGATGCGCATAGGAATATTTTGACTTTGTTGAAAGTAAGCTTATAAGAATGTTACAGAATTAGTTTCCATCCCTCTTGGTTTTGAAATCTCTTTCACGTCACAAAGAATGTAGATCTCTTCCTCTGCACAGATGTTTCACATAGTTAATTTGAATATTGCCATTTTGTTGTAAGACAAAAAGGTTTCAGTATTACATTAATTATACATTGCTTGAGAATGTCAAATAAACTTTGCATTCTTTTCCACTCCAGAGCCTTTGTCTAGAGATTGAGCAAACACAACAAGCCTCTGATGTAGCAGAATTAGAAAGTTGGAGTCAGCTGTCCACCAAGGCACGTGAGGAGCTGGCCACACTGCAGTGCACCCTGGGTAGCATGAAGGACTATCAGGTAGGTGTAAATTGTGTTGCCGGAAAGGGATGTAGTTGGATATATATATATATAGATATATAGATATATATATCTATATATATATATATCTATATATATATAGATATATATATATATGAATACATTTTTGTAATAGGTGAGTTTGGTGGAAGTGGAACGTTGGCTGGATGCTGTTCAGGAGATGTTGTCTAATGATGCCACGGGGTTGGGCAAGAGGGAGAATCTACAGGAGGAGCTGAACAATTGCAAGGTTAGACAGCCAAAAAATTGAAACTAATCAAGTCTTAAAAGTATAATTTATTGCTGTACCGTTTACAATTTAGATTTGTGTCACTGAATCCAAACTCCTTATTTATTTGAGTGTCTTTTCCTTCTGGTATAAAAGGAGTACATGAATGAGATGGAGTCAGTGGGCTGTGCATTAAAGCAGATGGGTGAAAATGTAAGCACTCTGCAGGCAGTTGAAGTCCCTGGGCTGGCCAACTGGGGGCAGGATAAGTTGAATGAGTGCCAAAGCAGATGGGACTCACTCAGCAAACAGGTGAGGAGACAATTTTCAACTAACTAAGTAGCCACTCTTCTGTCAGTATCTATCAGGTGTATTTTTGAGACTGGTACAAGTCAGTGGTGCAGAATCACTTAATAACTGGCCTGTGTGTGAGATATATATATATATATATATATATATACTGTATATACAGTATATATATATATTAGAAAAGTTACTTATTTTCTCTGCTGTTGAATGGTTTCTCTAGCTGTTGGTGCATCAAGACCAGGTAGCAGAAAGTCGGGAGAAGCAGGTGAATCTGAGAAAGGATTTGCTGGAGATGCGGGAATGGATGGCCCAGGTCGATGAAGAATTTCTGATGAGAGACTTTGAATACAAGAGTCCTGAGGAGTTGGAGGCATCGCTGGAGGAGATGAAGGTGACTGAGAGGCAGACTTTTGGACATTTAAGTTAAAGTGATAATTTGCACTTGATACTTGACTTGGTCCCCTCATTTTCAGAGGGCTAAAGAGGATGTGCTACAGAAGGAAGTGAAGGTAAAGATTCTGAAAGACAGCATTCATTTGCTGGTGTCCAGAACATCTCCCTCTGCTGGACACAGTGGACAAGAACTGACCTCAGAGCTGGAGAGGGTACTGGCTAATTACCACAAGCTCTGTGACCGTTTCAAGAGCAAGTGTCACACTCTGGAGGTAATGTACTGTATGTGGTAAAAAGGCTCTCTGTCATTTGTAGATTAAATAAAATAGTAGATTTAATATTGCTATGAATTTGAGATTATGTATCTTCTGTTTTGAAAAATACTGTGACAACAACCCTTTTATGCATGAACCATCCAGGTTCTCTGACATTTTATAACTCCCACATCTCAGCCATGTAATGAATTCTGTGTGAACAGTTTTGTTATTTCTCATATGAATAACAATAGAATCTGATTGTGACATCAGTTAACAGTACTGAATATATTTGAATATCATTTCTCATACTGCACATATGCCACTTAACTGTACTTTTGTTTGTGTTTTGTTCTTGCACTAATTCACGCACTTATTTTTTTACTCTTACTCCCTCTTAAGATGGCACACACATTAGAGCTGTCACTCAGTATTACTATGAGCTATGTTTGTCCGATTTTCAAGATGTGTGTCTGTTTCGGTGTGTGTTTGGGTACATGCTTTAGGAGGTCTGGTCTTGTTGGATAGAGTTGCTTCAGTATCTGGACATGGAGCACAGTTGGGTCAACACATTGGAGGAGAAAGTTAAAGCTACTGACAACCTGCCAGAGAGCACTGAGGCCGTCAGTGAAGCTCTAGAGGTTCAGATACCTACACACACTCACATGTTTACACATTTTATGAATCTTTATACTCAACCTTTCTCCCTTCTCTGTTGTTAATTCCCTTTAAGGTTGTGTTTTTGAAGCTACAGCATTAGGACTTTAGTTACTGAAGATAAGAATACAATCAATAAGCTCTCCCACATGTAAAGTGGGCATCCATTCAATACCTTTAGACTGGCAAAGTGTGAAAGATAATTACATAAAACCAAACCAGCCATTTAATATTCTGTCTCCATCTATCACTGTCTCTGACTTTGTCTTCCAAGTTCTTCTGCTTTGTCTTGTTGCATTGCTATATCTGTGGACTGCCTGGGGCATAGCTGTCAAACACATTTTAATCACAGTCTTGCTCCTGTAATGTTGCATAGTGATGAGGAAAATTGAAGAGCCTTGAAGACAGTGCACATCTTTGCCCTTACGTTTTTTTCTGGCAGTTTTGTTTTTTTGTTGTTTTTTTTCAATTTCCCTCTTACCCCCACCCATGCGTATGATGCTCCCTCACCCGTCACCACCTTCCTGTGCCCTCACTTTCCTAATGAGAGTCACCCCTCTGGAAGGGGGCGGGCTGTCGCTGTTTTTGCCTGCACCTCCGGGAAGGAGAAGCACATTTAATGACCCCACATGAACAATTCCTGTTGAAAGCAAACAATTGGCATCATTCGACAAGCTATTCTCTTGGTCGCACATCATTTCTCCTTCAGTTAGCATTTCTGTATGTTTGCCTCTTTTTGACACCCTCGGTGAAGCAGTGTGCGCATTCACTCTCCAGCTGTTTGCTTAGCTACTTTGTTCTTCCTCAGATGCATGTACCTTCAACGTTTCTTTTGTTTTTGTGTCGTTTATTCTCTTCTTAAATGTTTTTTTCTGGCTAATGCATTCTTGCTATTTTTGTAACAGTTGTGGTAAATTTTTGGACCTTCTACAAAGTGCTCTGCTTATCTTTCTCTATCAAAGGATTATTTTACAATTTTATGGCAATTTCACTTAATTTTCAGGGTTTTTTGTTGCAAAATTGTGGTACTTTGTTTCTAGATTTACCTATTTTCCCATTTTTGTATTCTCCACAAGTCTTTGGAGAGTACACTCCGACATCCTGGAGACAACCGGACACAAATCAGAGAGCTGGGGCAGACCCTGGTAGATGGGGGCATACTGGATGAGCTCATCAGTGAAAAGCTAGAGGCCTTCAATTCACGTTATGACCAGCTCAACCACCAGGTAGGGAATTTTTATTCATGCAGAAGCAAACGTGACATGCTTGTGTGGTTGCTACTGTAAAAGAAAACATCCATCTTGTGTGAATACACTTTTTTTATATGTAATAAACACCTCAGAAGGCTTTTAAGTTAAGAGAATTTTTAATTTTTCCTACCCAGATATATCGATTGTTAATGTATTATAATTACAATATATCTATTTATGGTATTAATACAATAAAATGTCTGAAATATTAGCATTTTGTTATCCATTTAAATTAATTGTTTTGAGTCACAGAATTTTTAATCAGGGTTGCTTTGCCTTTGCATTATTTCATTGAAAATACAGCAGGAAAAAAGATGTCCCTTAAACTCAAACCTTTTTTGTTTAAAAACAAATATGCTCATTTGTCTTAAGCTGAATGTCAGATACTTTAGTTGTAAAACATGCAAGTTGATGATTTGGTGTCCCACAGGCAGTGAACAGGCAAATCGGTCTCGAGCAGCAGCTGCAGACACTAAAGGAGAACGAACAAGCGCTTCAAACGTTGCAGGAATCTCTGAGCCAGCTAGACCACACGCTCACATCCTACCTCACTGACCGAATCGACGCCTTTCGGCTCCCACAGGAAGCACAGGTGCAGCTAAACACAGTCACATACAGTGGAGATACAAAATGAGAATATGTTGCATAAACCCTCAGAAGGTCGCACTTACTACATGAAGAAGATAGCAAGTAAGGGGGTCTTTGTCTACATAAACTAGTAATTCATGCTGTGCATCTCCACTCTCACGTTAGACCATTGGAGCAGAGATTGCTGCTCACGAGTTGACAGTGGAAGACATGAGGAGGAGAAACGTGGCCAACTTGCCTCCTTCCGCCAGCGATGGCAAAGCTTCTCGGGGTGGCACCATGCTGGACCACCTGCAGGTAACAGTGACCTCTAGTGGAGAACATTTGAAGCTGCCGAAGAATGACGTCTGGGTCAAAATTGTTGTTAAATTTAGACAAATACAAATCATGTTTGCTGATTTCTGGAGTTGCTTTTTACGCGTCTCATTAAATGCACCCTATTCTTGTATGAATATTTTGCTCTATTGGATTTTATTTTTAATATATTTAAACTGTTTGGTAGAATAAGATATTTGTTGTAGTTATGTATAGTGAAACAAATATGTTGTGAATTAATGTCACAAATTCATTCTTTAATGTACTGCAGAGGAAGCTGAGAGAGATCTCCACAAAATACCAGCTATTCCAGAAGCCAGCTAACTTTGAACAACGCATGCTGGACTGTAAGAGGGTCTTGGATGGTGCCAAGACTGAGCTCCATGTTTTAGATGTCAAGGACGTAGAGCCAGAAAAAATCCAGTCCCATCTTAGTGGATGTATGGTGAGAATTTTCTCATGGTTTCTTATTTAAATTTTATTCCTAGGTTGAATTGGAACGGTGAATTATTGTATTTAATTGTTACAGAATGATGCTATCAACCACAGTTTACATTACATCCAGTTACAAAATGTTTCTTAATTTACAGAAACTCTACAAGTTACTCAGTGAAGTTAAGCTAGAGGTTGAGACAGTGATAAAGACAGGCCGACAGATTGTGCAGAAACAGCAGACGGAGAATCCCAAAGCCATGGATGAACAGCTTACAGCCCTCAAACTTCTTTATAATGACCTGGGGGCTCAGGTTGGTACTGGAAACTTTAGAGGCTTACAGGTCATATAAGATATTTACAAGATGGCAATTTTTTCCTGTCTTCCAGGTAACAGAAGGGAAGCAGGACTTGGAAAAAGCTTTGACTCTTTCTCAAAAGTTCCAGAAGGAGAGTACCATGTTGCAGGACTGGCTGGTCACCAGCGAAGCTCAGCTGCAGCAGAAGAACAGCTGCGGAGATATGCCAGCGGACATCGATGCAGAAATTGCGTGGACTAATGTAAGTTCGCTGTCCAAACCTTCCATCCCTGTGAACTGTAGAAGAAAACTACTTCTTTTTTGGCCAGCAGGTGGAGCAGTGGGACAGTCCCTGAAAACAGTACTGCATATCTAGTTTATTGTGTTCGATCTGAATTTGGGGATGTTAAAATAGGCTGACAATCTAATTTAAGCCTGATCTAAATGTGCATTATTGTGTGTAGATGTTGTACTGCTGACCTTTACAAGCGAAACCATTGAGGAGCAACCTCTTGACCCTGTTTGACATGTTTTATGATACATTGTGTAAATCTGTCTGTCTCCCTCAGGGCCTTCTAAAGGAGACAGAGCGCCGTAAGGTAGACCTTTCCAATCTCATGGAGAACAGTGCTGGTCTGCAGACTCTGGTGGTGGGGAGTGAGGCTCAGTTGGAAGATAAACTGTGTCTCCTTAATGAAGCTTGGGACCATGTTCGCACCTTGACTGAGGATTGGCTTAGTGCTGTGTTGGTGAGTGCATTTTGTTCAAAGTTGTTCGTGTCCTAATCTTAATGGGAACACTCAAACTTTTTCTGGTTGATGTCTACAGAGCCACCAGAATGAAGTAGAAATATTTGATGAAAACTTGGCTCACATCAGCACCTGGCTGTATCAGACCCAGATCCACCTAGACGAAGCAGAGCGGCTTCCTCCGGCAGAGAGGGAAAAAGTTGTAAAGGTAAGAATTAAAGGGTTCTTCTACAATTTGAAGCAAAAGAATTGTGACCTGTTGTCATTCAGAAGAGAGAAGACCATTTGAAATGAACATTTCAACATTCACAACTTTGAACATTTGAAAAAAGGAGGTTCAGTGACAAAATGCCAGGACTTAGTTATTTTCACTGCACTTAAATTCTGACCTCTTTCTTCCTCCCCCTTCTACCATGACAAGTGTTGATATCCTCGAAATATCATCTGCAGCCTGTTGACTTTCCTTTAGCATCCTGTACTGTTTGCTCTCCTCTAATAAAATAAACTCTGTTGTGTGTTATCAGCGTGTGCTAGAGGAGTTGGGGGACATCAGTCTTCGCGTGGACAATGTCAAGGACCAGGCCATCATCCTGATGACCAGCAGGGGGCCTGCTTGCCGAGATGTGGTGGAGCCTAAACTCTCTGAGCTCAACTTTAACTTTGACAAAGTCTCCCAACATATCAGAACCGCACAGGTACAGAAATGTAGACATTTTGTAATGCTAAAATTGTTTCAATATAATTTTTAAATGCATTTATGTATTCCAAAAACATCATCTCTTTGAGTATAAAGGACTGTAGTTATTGTTTCTTGTCTTTTGACCCTCAGATGATGACTAGTCTGGAGTCAGGTGGCCTCAGATTGAACCAGCAGGTACTTTGAGCTAAAACCAGACTAAAATATATTGGAAACAATTTTGTAACACATTAAAGAACATACTTGAACGTCTGATGTTTTGCTCATTTTCTGATTCATTAGCTCATTCAAAACCAGGAGATTCAACAAGAGAGTCACCCTGAGAGTCACCTCACTGAGGTGAAGAACCTTCAGGCAGAGCTGCAGAACACACTGACTGCCCTGCAGCAGCAAGATCCATCAGAATTCCTGGATGATGAGAAGGTAAACACCATGATACTACAGGTATCGTGTGGAATGGATATTTTTTCAGTTTACCCTGGGAATTGATTAATTTCCTCCCCTATTGTTAGAAGAGTTTAACCTGTAAACTTCAAACATAATCCTTGTATTTGTGTGTTTGTATATGTACTTTTATAGTAACTTATATAATACCTACAGCTTCTCTTAACAAAAAATTATAGCCATTCATTGTCAGAACTGTGGTATACAAATGCCTCCGTGAAGAGGAATGCTCAGCAAATTTCCTTAATTCAGATGCAGTGTTTACAATGTTTTTTGTAAATCATAACTTCTATCTGAAATGGGCCTCAGCTGTACAAAATACAAATAGAAATAAGATCATCAAACTTGAGCCACAGACGTACACACAATATGTAGAGACTTGCTGATTATTCAAACTGTGTGTGTTATTAATTCTGTTGTGTGCATTTTCTTTTATCAGTGTCAGTTCAAAATATTAAGTTAAAACGTGCCAGGTTTTGGTTTTAGATATTTTTCTATTCTGTTTTAATTGTCGAATAGATTGAGTATGCTAGTAAACTTGTTGATTTCTCTGCAACAGATGGATGAGGAAAAAGCTGGAGTGGAAGATCTCTTGAGAAGGGGAGAAGAACTGTTGCAACAAACCCCAGATGAAAGCCAGAAAGAGGAGTTCAGGCTGCTTCTACTTAGGCTGCAGAGCCAATATTCTGCTCACAGGGTGAGAGGCATTAAAGAAGTTTGTTATTTAGAGGGACTTCTAAAGGAATGTTCTTTCAAAAGCAAAATAAGTTTTTTTTGTTTTGATTTTTGAAAACTCCTACTTGTGTTTTCACTTCTGTTTGTTGCCCTTAGGAGTTGAGGATGCTACGAATCAGGCAACTTGACATGCCTATGGAATCAACTTCTCACACATTAACAGATCCAACAATAGAATTTGCAGTGAAGGTGAGGAATGCGAATTCACTTGATTCATCTGCATAAACAGCATTCACATTTGTCTGTAATGTTTGGGTTGGGTTTTTTTTGTTTGTTGTTTTTTTCATTATTTCACACCTCATTGTACAGGAGATGCCTCCAATAGACCCTAAAGGCTGTTCACCAGCGATAGTCAGGAGGAGCCCCTCTGACTACCTGGTAGACATCAACAAAGTGCTTCTTGCCATGGCTGATAATGAGTTGCTTCTGAACTCCTCTGAGCTCAGTGGGGGTCTCTATGAAGACTTCTCTAGCCAGGAGGACACACTGAAGGTTATTTTAATTATCACTGTGCACATGGCTAGAGACAGCAATCAGATGTTCTTGATTTATTTAGTATAAACAGAGTTAAGTTAAGTTTAAGTTTAAGTCCTTAAAAGCAAAGATTTTGGACACTTATTTTTGGCAGATCTAGAGGAATTTATTTGGGTCAGAGCATGGGATTTGCACCCTGGGGACGGGAGTCATTTTCCCATTAGTCCATTCTACATCCACAGTGGATGGTTAAATGTGGAGTTCGATTTGGGTTAAATATTTAACGGCTTAGAAAGGATTAAAATAATTAATTTCATTCAATCCAGCCTGACCACTTAGCTTCATCTTGCATTTGTCTTTTTGCAGAATATCAAAGATAATCTGGAGAGTCTGGGTGAGCAGATCACAGGAATCCATGAGCGTCAGCCTGATGCCATCAGGGATTCTTCACCTACTGAGGTTGCACAGATTGCAGATGCTCTCACACAGCTTAATGCAGAGTGGGACCGTCTCAACCGCATGTACAACCACCGCAAAGGGTACGCACAACATGATTATACACACCATCAATAGACTCTGCTCTAACAGAGTAAGATATTAACACAGTCGAGTACTCTACACACACTGACCTTGGTTAATATCACAACAAATCATTTGGTATAACTAGTGTGTCTATGTGTTACACGCTGTCACACACACACATGACCTTGACTACAAATTTCCTTGGGCATAAACAGCCAATGTTTGCTGAGCACAGTATGTGCAGTTGCTGGAATGAATTACTGAGCTAATGTTGCAGATAGCACATAAATTCCAAAGCACTCCATCAGCAATAAAAGCAACCTCCAGCCATAATTTAAAATCAACAGAATAGGATATATATAGTAAAGCTGGTCATCCAAAACAAATTTCTGCGCCTATTTTGTCTGATTACATTTGATTTGCTCTGAATAATGCTGAAACGGCCCTAAAGAAGATCATCAATGTAATAAAGATCTTTGTATTTATTACACACCAAAATAATCAGCGGTTCAATCCAATTTTTACTGTTGCGTCTATGAGCTCCCTGTTGTCTGCAGACATTGATGGCTATTGCATTCTCTGCTCTTTAACAGAGGTCAGACGTGCCATATTCCTTATCGCAAACCATGGAAATTCTTCATGGATCATCCATTGTAGCACAGGAGACCAAGATTCATTCAGAATGTTTCTTCCTATGTTGTTGTATACCCTAACACACTTTGCATAAGAAATAAGGAAAATATTTGTAGTCATCAATGATCAAGAGTGATTCTCATGATGAGCTATGTTTATTTTCTGATAAACTTAATAGTGTAATAACTACTATTCATTTCATATCGGTCAGTGAAAGATCCCAATCTGTGTCCTCATACAGGAGCTTTGATTGTGCTGTAGAGGAGTGGAGGCAGTTCCACTGCGACATGAATGACCTCAGCCAGTGGCTGACTGATACAGAGAGGCTAATGTCTGAGAGTGTTGGGCCTGACGGACGGCTGGACCTGGGTTCTGCTCGACATCACCAAGAGGTCAGTGGCAGGTGTCAGAGCTTGTGCAGACAAGACACCTGTTTGATGGTCTCTTTGAATTGAATCTTGGTGACGGAACACAATCATCAACACTAATTATTTAAATCCGGACTTGAGAGTTGCTTTGTATTTACAATCTCATGGCAAGAATAATGCCGACTGACTATGCCGGGGTAACATGCTTAAATATATAAGGCTAGATTGTTAGACTTCCTCAAGGAAAAAAATGCACTTTTCTGTCTCTTATAAAGGAACACACTGCATTTATTATGCAGATTGAAAAATTGAGAGAAATAAGTTGAAGAGATGTCTCGTCTGATTACTAAAGCATTTCATTTCTTATGGGAGTTAAACTTTTGCAACCAGCTGCATTACTGCTGATGGCACAATCACCAACACCTTTTTGTCAGCGTCATTTGCAGCATACAAGCTGCGCTTTATCTGCCAAGTGATTTTTTTTTAATAGTTTTTACATGTTTTCACAGGGCAAGAGTTGAGAGATCAAATGGATAGGAGTTAAAATATCAATTAGCTTACTTACCCCTCAGCACAGTTTCACACTCTACAATCACTCACCCGACTGCACAGATCAGATTCAGCTTATCAGAGCTCCTCTAGGGGAATTGGCAGCTTAGATCTTGAATAAAGACACTTGCTTTAAGAGATAAAGTTGAGCAGATTTGAATAATTTATTCAGATTTGATTCATGCCACATTCAACCTGGTAGCTATGGAAATCCTTTATTTCCATTTTGATGTGCCATCTTTTTTTGATTGCAGGAGCTGGAGGAGGGTCTTACCAGCCATCAGCCTGTAATGGCTGGGCTGACCCGTACTGGAGAGCAGATAATTGGGCAGCTGTCATCACCTGATGGATCCCTACTTGAAGAGAAGTTAGATGTCCTTGCTCAGCGATGGAGAGCTGTCAACCGCGAGGTCCTTGAAAGACAACACAGGTAGTATAATCTCTAACACTCTGATATTGACTGAAAACTAATACAGATATTCACACATACACAATTCATAGTGCTGCATTACTATTTTATCATTCTGTAACATTTTTTACATTATCAGTATGGGCAATCAGTCTATATAGTAATTTAAATGCAAATTCAGGATTAAGAGGGCAGTGAACGATCCTAATTTTAACATATCATATATGTTCGTGTTTGTATAGGCTGGCTGGAGGAGACACAGCTTTGTCAGACCTTGTGAGGAGAAGAGAGGAACTATCCACATGGTTGGAGCAGGCAGAAAACGCTGTTCGTTCCTTACCCATAGCTACTACTGAGAAAAATCTGAAAGAACTCAAGGTACAGAGAGATTCAAAACAAAGCAAACATGCTTTTATTTCTGATCCACAAATAAATAAGTTCAGTCATTTATATGGACAGCTCCAACTGTGCTGCATTTTCCTTTATTCTTTGTTTACCTTATTGAAAGTTGTTCTGTGTAGACCAGTTACAAAAAAAGAAAAAAAAAAAAAAACAGCAGCCAACTGTGGGAAAAACCCAACACTCACAGTTTTAGCTTTGAGCGGTATTTTTTTTTCCTCCTCTTTCATACAATGTCATTACCCAGATCTTCATTTGAGGAGGTGGTTATTGCTTTGGCTTGTCAATTTAATGTAGTTCTTTTCTCATTTGTTCCAGCATCAGTTAAGTATTGATCAGTTGTTTTTGTCTTTTTAGGCTGTTGCAGATGAAATGGATGCACAGAATGAACGTCTTGGATGGCTAAACAAGCACGCACCCCAGATCCTCACCGGTCCTACTGTGAACCCTCAAAGTAGAGAACAAAATGTTGGAAAACTGAGAGCCATTAACCTTAAATGGAGCAAGGTACCAACACACCCTTCATTCTCGGCCTTCCTCCTCATAATAACACTTATTCTTTACAAGGTGACCCATGAGTTGCTGGACAAAATCCGAGAGGTGGAGGCCAACCTGCGGAGTCACACCCAGTTTGAGGACAGAATGAACAGACTCACTGATTGGGTCATTGTCACACATCAGACCATCATCACCAGAGGTCTTAGCTCCAGCCAAGCACAGGTATTCCTAAAGATGGGAGATTTATGACTTAGTCAGACTTCATCAAACACAAAGACGGCAAAATGAGCTGCTATATGTTGTAGGCCCTGGAGGTCTCCATGAGAGACAGGAAGAAGGACCTGGAGGACCTGTTGGCTCATTCTATAGAGCTGCAAAGACGACAGCAGTTGTTGCCCCAAGAAAAGGTTGGACTTTTCTGTGTATGTTTTATTTATAACACATTGACCAAATGGTCAATTGTTACAGAGTACAAATGCCACTAAACTTTCATTTAATAAGGTTGTTTTATTTAAGTAAATTTATTTAATGCAGAAAGCACTTTGTTAATTGTTTGTAATTGATTTAGATGTAAATCAAATTAATTCATTTTGCCTGCTCCATGTTTACAGAGTCAGATAGAGCAGCTGGCTGCTGATTGGAAAGCTCTGGATGGTCGCCTGAGGGAATCTCTGCAGCCACCCATGTCTCCATGGACACAGCATCCACAATATGTCCAACATCAGCAACTTGGTGACTCTATTTAGAATCCTCCAAATGAATGTGCATGATTGTATGTCAAATGGTTACTTTTCTTTTTTTGGTTTTTAAGCAGCTTTAATCAATTTCAAACGAAATAATTATGTATTTATTAACAACCCTCTGAGAACGAATTGACATGTTTGCTGTCAGTTTAACATCTCAAATGTGTTTTGCATCATTTCCTTTTAGTCTATATGTCAAAATTTCCAATAATTCCTTCTTTTTATTCCCCTTTAGTGTCTGCAGTCCCCTCTGCCGTGCAGACGGTCACTCTGGTAAGCGAGGAGCCCCACCACCAAACGCCGCATACGCCAGACATCGTTGCACCCACTGACCTCAACAAGACAGCCACTGAACTGTCAGACTGGCTTGTTCTGATCACACAGATGCTTAAATCTAATATTGTAACTGTGGGGGACATAGAGGAGATCAGGACCACAATGGGACGTCTACAGGTCAGCATCACAAATCTTTTTTTTTTTGTTTGTTTTTGTGAATGCAGTTTCATAGAGTTGTGTAACCTGAAAGCTTTAATCTTATATGACTGTATCTGTGTGCTTGTCATCTGTGCTGGCAGGTGACAAAAAGTGACCTAGAACAACGTCACCACCAGCTAGATGATATCTTCACCCTGGCACAGAACATTAAAAACAAAACCTCTAATCTAGACGTCCGCACGTCAATTACTGAGAAATGTATGTCCATCTTTTTCAATATTTTCAATTAAAAAAATATCAGGGTTACCTCTTAGTATAATGATTTTTATTTACTGGAATTTGCCTCCACACTTACCGCTGTCTTTTCTTTACCCACCTGACTGTAGTGGAGAGGGTACGCAGCCAGTGGGACAGCACACAGCATGGTATCGAGGCACGGCTCCAGCAGCTGGACAACATGATTGGTCACAGTAATCAGTGGGAGGAGCAGAGAAAGGAGATAAAAGCGCTTATTGGACACCATGAAGGACATTTCCACAACCTCCTTCAGCAATCCAGAGATCCCCTGACAAAACAACTTGCTGACAACAAGGTTAGGGAAATCATTGTCCATGTCCTCTGGGTTTTTAACCTGGCCTTCCTGAGACTCGAGCTTTGTGGTTATGCAGACCTGAACTGTAGCTGAGTTCATCAACACAGCTGTAAAATATGTGAATAAAAGACCTCTCTGCATGATTACCTTGAACCTTAATCAGCATTGTGGGTTCACATTATCCATTACATCAATTTGAGATGATGACATGGCAAAAAAAAAAAAAAGAAAAAAGAAAAACGTCAAAATGTTTTCTGTGCACATCAGATGTACTATAAAAGCCAAACACTAGGGGGCAAATGAGTTCATGAGAAGCCAAGATAGTGAATGCTCAGTGTGTTCTTGGCCTATGTTGCCTTCATTATCTATCATATTTGTTATTAATGAGTCAAATATGTTTGTTAAAGTTTAAATGCTATAATTACTTGGCTTCATAAAATGGGGAAAAAATTGATTTAAGTAAGGAAAATTACTTTTTGTACGTAATCACACTTAAAAACATGAATAAACATTATTCAATAATATAAATATGAAATATACTAATTTATATAACAAGCAAAACAGTATTGTCAACAGTGCCTGTCATAGCAGAACATAATGTCATAATGGTGTTGCCTTTTGTCACTAATTATAGTATCATCGAGATGCAAGTGTGTGTGTGTGTGTGTGTGTGTGTTTTATTTATTTATTTATTTTTATCATTTTTTTCAGGCATTCTTGCAAGACCTGGGTCAAGGCCAAGCAGCTGTGGCACCCTTCAATGAGCTGTCCGCTCATCTTCTGCATGAGTATTCTGGCGATGACACCAGGAGGATCAAAGAGGTCACAGATAAACACAACGCTGTCTGGAACAGCATCAACAAAAGGTGGACCGAATCTAACAGCACAATATGCACTTTGTCTCATCACTGTCAGTGTTTGTGTGACTCTGAACTATGAATCGTAAGTTACATGTGTAGTACATGTGCATGCATCTCTCTCATATCCACTGGCAGGGCGAGTGACCGTCACGCCCACCTGGACAGTGAGCTAAAGGGACTGCAGATGTCTCTCAGGGAGCTGGAGACTTTCCTAAAGTGGCTCCAGGAGGCCGAGACAACGTTTAATGTTCTGGCTGATGCCTCCCAGAGAGAAGATTTGTCGCAGGACACCGCCCATGTGAAGGAACTAAGGCAACAGCTGGAGGTAGGAGCTGTAGAGATAATTTGTGTGCCCATGTGCAAGCGTATTATCTCATTATTGGCCTTCAGAAACACATTAGCGCACCCTTTGCTGATAGAAGCAGGGCAGGTGTGGGGTTGCATTCATGCATAATCTGCAGGTCAGAATTGTTGTGCCATTGCTTGTGTGTGCCAAGTGTAGCTCATTGATCCTTTTGACCCATTCTGCTTGGAAGTTCATTGCGTCATTTGTGCCTCCAACAACCCCCTTGTCATTACTCAGTTCTCACCACAGGAATCTATCACACGTCCGCTTGTCATTTATGTGATATTTTAATCCCAGAACCACTAAAGCTCACCCTTTCAATTATTAGAAGAGACATTGTTCTGTCTTTTTTTTGTTGCATCCTTTTGAAGTGGAGTCATTCTGCTAAAGAAAATGTTGACTGTCGGTCCTCAACTCTGTGGAATTAAGTTTGCGATAATGGCTCATTTAAGTTTTATGAATGGCATTTGTGTCTAAATTGAAACAGCCTGAGAGAAAATGTGTGGTTATACATAGAGTTACTGTATCTCCCTGACTTTTCTAGTAAATATCGCGACTAACCTGCTCCTCTTCAGTGTCATATATTAACTCTAATCAGATTGTTATGTTGACGGTGGCTCTCATTTTGAGGTCAGAGCTGGGGTGATTGTTTCAGGCAGTGTCGAAAGAAAACATGATTTATTCAGCTTGTATTTTTGTGTGGAATATTTGATTTTAAATATAAATATACAGTCACAACTGATCATACAGTATCTGCAGCCCGAAGCACCGGAAAAAAAACCTTTACTGTGACTAAAATGATTACACTTTTGTCCAATAGTGACTGAAATGTTCTAATTCAATCGCTATCCTGTGCTTAGATAAGGATATAATCGTAACAAGACAATCAGGTACTAACATATTCCTGGAGATAACATTAAAATGTTCATAACCACTTATTTTATAAGTAATGAACTTAAATTTCAGTCTGCGTGTTTGTAGTCACTTTTTTTTCTTGCTGCTCTACTTATCTCACATTTCTACACACCTTTGCATTTCCATAATCTTTCAAATGCAGTAAGGACTCAACAACCTAAAGTAAGTTAATGCCTGATTTGGAATAGGCGATAGGTAACAGAAATCGATCGATGGGTAGTTTTAACCTTTTAAAGATGAAAGCACGCTCTAAGTTTTTGTATTTTGTATTTATCCAGACATTTTTGTTTAATTTAGTCAACTGTCAGCAGGCTAATAATGCCAAGCAGAAAATGAATAATAATGCCTTTGCTGTTGCTCGAGTCTATAGGGGTATCTTGTTTTTACCATTCATGCTCACCTCTGTAGTCAATTCCAGTCTTTCTC
>BJFM01001647.1:50060-74962 GCA_016586285.1 Arothron firmamentum
TCTCTTTCTCTCTCCCCCCCCTTCCTTGGTCCTGAAGGAGTACCTTTTCCATCCCTCCCACCTTCTTTCTCTCCCCTCTTTTTTCTCTTTTCTGTATACCAGCTGTAAAAAGTGAACAGTGTAAGGCGATCTTCTCTTCTCATCCAGTGCAACTCGTGCATGCCTCTTTCCTCTCCCCGTTAACCGGCATTCTTTATTCTCCGTCTCTCACGACCTCTTTTTTTTCTTCCTGTGTCTTTTTCATTTCTCTTTCATTAACGTCCTTTGACTTCGCAGGGTTCCGTCACAAGTGATTTACTCTGTAGTCTTCTGGCTCTCCAGTCGGTGCACGGTTGCACGTGTGAATGTCCGCGTGGAGGAGAAAGTGAGTGTCTCGTCTTGTCCTGATCCCATGTATCAGTCGTGTGCCTTTCTGTGCATGGTGAGAGCTGTGTGGCACTTACTGAGGCTGCATTTAGTTTAGCGTGTTTATATATGTGACGGAACATGGGGGCATGCTGAGCTGAGTACGCCTGTGAGTGGAGTGTCTCTCTCTCTCTGTCTCTCTCTCTCCCCCCTCCCTCCCCCTCGCTTTCTGTCTGTGTGCCTGTCTGTCTCTCTCTCTCTCTCTCTCTCTCTCTCTCTCTCTCTCTCTCTCTCTCTCTCCCTCCCTCTCTGTGTGCATGTGTGTATGTGTGTATCACATCAGCTCTGCTGTAGTGTTAGGAAGCAGGAGAGAGGGAGTACAATATGAGTGGGGTAGGGCAGTGCTAGCATGCGGACCAAAAGCAGGCTGCTACAGACTTGTAGCAGTCTTAAGATGATGGCCATGGTCCGAACCTCCCTCCAGAAAGTGGTGGTCTTCCTACACAGGCTCCAGAGGATGGCCATCTCCTCGCCACGCTACCAGAAACTCTGCAAGGTATGTGCCCAGAAGAGAGTAGACTGGAAGAGAGAGTTTCTGTTGTTGTTGTTGTTGTTGTTGTTGTGTTTCTTTTAGCAAACTGAAAGGAAAATGTGTGCTGTTTTTTAATAGACCATTGACTTGACTACAATTACTATTTTTAATGCTTAGTCTTAGTGTTTGTGTTGTTGTTTTAATGTATAGTTCCTCTGTAGGGGTGCGGGTGTAAATACGCCAACAGACAGAGAACAATACGTGTTTTCTGTTATTTGTCAGGGGTTCTCTGATGAGAAACTCAGAAATATTTGAATAAGGACAGTACGTGGTTAAAGCCGTAATATACTGCCATGAGTCTTAAAACTAATTTCAGATCATGATTGTTAACAATAAATTCAATCTTTAAGAAGTATGTGCTGTTCACCTGGGATAAAGAGTATTATTATGTACCACCGTTGATCACTATTGATGCTTCATCACAGTCTTTTAAATTGAACTCATTTGACCCGCCCCAGTTGAAGTGCAAAGGGAACCAACTGCTGAGATCTGACAGTCGTAATGACTGGTGTACCCAAATGGCTCTTAATTGCGCGCCAGCTTCAATCACGCCTCGGCAAAATAACGGCGGGTCAACTTAATCTATCCTTAATCCATAAATCCATCATCCCGTACTCCACCCTTTTTCTGCTCTCTGAGTTTAGTTGTTTGTCAGGATTTTGTTCCGTTTAAGTGTAATGCCAGATCTGTTTGCGGCAATTTGCAGTTTGTTACTGCCGTGTTATAAAAAAGACTAGAATTAAATACCGGATACGAGGTCGTTGATAAATAATACAATTCTGTTGCACTGAAGCCGGATTCTTCCTTCATCTCTGCAATTGCATGCCACCTGCAAAACAACATTTCCCTTTTCTGTGCTGAATCAACCCTAGGGTTAAAACTCTCATTTGGCTCAGTCAATCTATAAGAACTAGAGTATCCTGGATTACACCCTACCAGTGGGAGGCATCAGTCATTCAACACTCGATTACCCTCTCCTGGGTTGCATCGTCACTGTGGCTCGGTTTGCCCAGCCATGGGGGAGTGATGTCGAGCTTGTCTTGCCTCAAGGGAGTGCTTACTGTCTACTAGGCTGAAATGGTGACGGTGAACACTGTCTCAATGATGAATGTGCCCGGGACACAACCCCTGAGGTGTAGACATTTTTTAATGCCTCCAGGACAGTGCTAGTTCACAACCAACAAACAGGGTTGATATCCAAATCATGATGGTGCTTATAATTCATTAACTGTTTCTGTTTACACGTTTACATAATTAAGCACAAATTATGTTTGTGTTTCGCTTTACTATTGCAATTTCCGTAAAATAATTCAATATGGCTGTGTTTTTTGTGGTATTAGATTGTATATACAGTATTTTCCAAGGGAACATGGGATTTTCATGCCAAAATAAGGATTGGAAACAAATAAAACCAAAATAATAATCCAACTGTCCAAATCAATTACTGGCACTTTCTTATGTTTCTTTTATTATATTGTTCCTTCTTCTGGCTGACCAGATTCAGGATCAAGGAGAGTGACTGTGGTGCCTTCTCAAATATAAATGATGGCTTTATAAAACCATCTCCTGAATCATAACCCCCCCACCCCCCACTTAAGATTTTAGAACAGAATGCATTATTTTTCAGGGTAATTGTGTTCCTCCCCACTTTCTCAGTTAAAAGCACAGATGTTTGAAGGAGCTGTATTTATTCCTGTTATAGATCAAGTTTATTCCTGTTAGATTTCAGCTAAATCTCCTGAAAAAATGAATATTATTTTATTTGCTTGTATGCTTATTACACAAGCTATTTCCAAACAGTGAGTTCTTTTGAGCCACATCCGTGGTTTCATCTCCTCGCTATTACCCCGCTCTGCTTCTCTGTGCGTAATCTGTGTCTGGGAATTGGCTAAAGAACCTAACTCTCTCCTGAGGAGTGTCCTCCTACTCTCATTACTGTAGCACTGACTTCTGCTCTGTGTGTGGGTGTTTGTGTCTAGCCAAAACCTAGTTTAGAAACAACCCCAAAGGGATGTGAATTCGTGCCGCTGCTTTCCTGTTGTTTGCATCAAAACTACTTGGACTTTGGGCACCTTGCTACTGCTTTTGCTCATGGCTCATAACCACCCCAGGGCAGGTGAGTCAAGCATGGGCAAAGAGCCCAGCTGTCCGACCTCCATGTCCTTTAGCTTCACTGGGGTCCTCTCAGTTAATAGCAAGCGTTAACACTAACAGTTAGAGCAGAGTGGGCAAACTAAGGCCCGGGGGCCGCATGTGGCCCGATGAACTATCTAATCCGGCCTGCAGAGCATTCACAATAATTTCTCCAAAAGCCAATTTAAGAGGGTTGTCAGGTTAATTGGTTGGAAAAAAAGATTCAGGCAAAACAGTTGCCCACCCCTAAGTTAGAGTCTCAGGTGCACCCAGAAAGGCCTCTACTTCCTTTTATGACTCCTCTCCATTTGTTTACCTTGCTCCACTTTGTATTGACATGCATGATAGCCATACATACCAATGCACGTTTTCACTCATACTTACACACATAATCACTGCTGCTGATGACTCACAATAATGAATGGTGTGAAAATTAATTTATAAATAGAAATCTTTTTGAAGACATCATGATGTCATTGGGAAGCAGCAAAACAATAAAAGAAAATGGAAATGGGTTCCCACTCCAAATCATCATTACTTATAAATCATCAAAGACTTCCCATTAGCAGTGGTGGTGATTCCAGATGTCACTTAAATCGCTGATACAATTTGCAGTTGAGATACTCCCCTGTTTGGACTTTCCATTACTGTGTACATAAGTGGTGAATCAATCAGAATATGATGAGGAGAATGGAGTCATGTGACAAAGTAAACACTCGCATCACATGAATATATTTTATATTATATTATATATAAAGTGAACGTGCGTATGTGTTTATGTGTGTGTGTGTCCAGCCTGTGTTTCATGTGCTCTATGCTGATGGCTCTTGCGCATCATGTCCATTAGTGGCTTTCAGACTCATCCCAGCAGGGAGCCTAACCTGCTAATGTCTGTCTGGTTCAACAGGCTGTCAAGCATCAAATTTTATGGTCCTGGAAAACGTCATCATGACTCAGTGAGTCGACATTTGATTGACAAGCGGAACTGGATTTTCAGTTGTGCTTTCAGTAAGCAGCCAGGAGGCTGGGCTTGTTTAAGGGTTGAACTGGATCGATCATGAAATCTGAACTCTACTACGCACCCTATTCAAATCAAAATGTCTATCAACTACCAAACATAGTTTTGTTGAATTCTGTGCGCTGCACAGTAACAAAAAGCTTATTTATGATAGTTACAGAAATTTGCCAAACATTGCTGGTTTTTTAATCAGAAAGCTCAGGCTGAATATTGTGGCTCCTCTGGCATCATAACCCCTCAGGTCTTTACACACCATTACAACAGTGTCTATTATCTACTAATGACTCCCTTCCTGTTCTTTTGTTTTATGATGTCACTAAAAATCAAAAATGTCCAAAAAGTCTCATATTTTAATCACAATGACCAGAAAGGGGGGTCACGTTGTCCTGTAGGAAACAAAAGGCGGAAACAGGATTTTTTTATTTTTTTTTTTGATTCCCAGCTGAGTTGTTCTGACCTTAAAAGCTCACCCATCTCTCCTGCCAATCTCACAGAGGTGCAGTGTGATCCAGAAGAGGACTTAAATGTGGAAATGGGGAGCAATTATTTTTCCTTTACTGCTCTTCTATTCTCAGCCTGACAATCAATCTGTGGGGGCAGCAGACCTGAGTGCTGCGTCCTGAAATTGTCCCACCCTGCCAATATCTGTGGTAGGCACACAAACACACTGCTGACTCACCATCAATACTGTGTGAGCGTGCGTCAAAAATCAGATTGGATAAGAGATTATGGTGGATAATCCTCACAAAAGCCGCTAGTGGTCTGAGCTCCATCAGCGCTACACACAATCAATAATATTAGAGCAAACTAATGATCACAGGAGGATTGACCTTTCATGTAGATTGTTTTAGTTTTTTTCCATTCTCATGCATCCTAGTGTGTTTTCTTTGTCTTTGATGCAATTTTGCTACTATTTCATGCTTCTGTTATGTTCCCCCTTTGTTATTTTTCTTCTGTCAGCTCTTTAAAATTTTTTGCTAATATCATGCCACAGGAAGTTAGCATAATGCTGTGGATCCTCTTTCTATTTATGCCGTCTTCTCACCCCATGCCAGTCTTAAATATTTAATACCCCTCTCTTTTTTCATCCCATCCTGCTCAGATCATCTTTTCCTCAAGTCTTAGACAGATGGCTTACATGCACCTTGATGCTGCAATCATGAGACTGAAACATTGATCAAATACTTCATCTGACACAGCAACATCTCTTTTCTACAGCATCTGATTCTCGGTGGACAAATCTGCATCACTACATCTACAGCCAGTTCACGCAACACAAGGCACAATTCACCTTCACAGCTTCAGCTGCGTTTGCCCAAACAGATAGGATGTTTGGATAAATGCATCTGCTAAATGACTAAAATCTAATGTTTCCCACAGCTTTATTACGCAACCATCCAGGGATCAGTGACGAAATTTTGGCAAGGAATTACAGAAATGTGGTCAATCTTTTCTCAGTGTCAGAGTTTATATTTCAAATCACAACAAATCAGGAAAATGTAATAAAAGAAAGCAGCGTGTCTACCAGAGTCCTGCTGCCACATACTCTGAGCTGACATATCAGCACTGCTTGAATTGAGATGAATGAAATGTAAAACTGGAACTTTAACCCCTATCACAGTCTTATACTTTAAAAGGGGCAATATTTAGCTTCTTCACCTTCCATCCACCTTTCCATCGCTGCTTATAGAGTCCTTAAATATCAGTGAGTATTATAGTAGAAAAAATAAGCATTGCAGGTTGAATTATTTCATGCAAGTGGAAAGTCAGTGGGGTTTTGTCAAATGTGAAAGGGTAATCATTTGCACTGAAAGTCAGCCACTTTTTCTCAAATCCTTTTCTTGATGAACAAAGACCATACAGTCATTTATTCCAGTGTATGGAAAACAATTCTAGAACTGGTAAAATCAGAAACAAGGAGCAAAATGACCAAATGTTGGAGGATATTCAACTGAACACATCACTGAGCAGCTTTTGGTAAAACTAAAATGTGTCAGAAAAATCAAGTGTTGGTTAGAAGATTAACCATGTGACAGCTCAATCAAGTGATAGAGAATAAGAAAAGGAACAGTTTGCAGTGAAACTAGGGAAGGACTGTCCCACATCAGCTCTGCTTAAATTGTGCCTTCACACATCACACGTTAAAGGAAGTTCAGACTTCAGAATTAGATTCACTCCAGTTTCATCAGCATGGTTCAGCACATTTCATAGTTATTACGTAAATGTCTACAAAGAGGGACATTTTCGCTCATTACCCCAAAGGAGATGAATCTGAATTCAGTGAAATTGAAGCAAATAGTTCGGCTCAGAGAGGAATAAGATGTCATGGTAGAAAATGGCTGCAAATGTGTAAAATATGAGCTGGGAACAAAGAGAGGATGGGTTAATGGGAAAAAAAATGGGGACTGAGAAGAAACACATGCACAGACACAGAGACAACATGATTTGTGTCTTTATTTCAGTACAAAGTATATTCACAGATTGGACATGGGGTGAAAATTAAATTACCGTTTCAGTAATTTCAACTTCATTCATTTCCCACTATGGACAATCACCAAAGCTTGTTACACATTTGTCCAGTGTACAGCCAGGTGGGTTTTTGTTGTACATCTCCCTCCTCTAGTCTCGGCCACCTCTTTTGGTGAATTCCAGTTCCTGTCTACTAAATATCAGTGGGATTAGGGACCTAATTAAAAAGCAATTACCTCTCGTTGCTGCAGGCGATGCTTGTCCAAAGTGGTTTGGCTAATCTAGTGAACAGGTTGAAACAATCCAGATGTGAATTGCAAACATATAGATGCAGAATTCTTGCAGGCTGGAAGAAGGATCAACAATAAAACAATTGTTAATTAATGAAAGAGTTGAGTGGTGGTAACAAGGTCCAAGATGCTGTTTGTCAGCATCCTGCTATAAAAACTTTTTCTATTTCATTGCCATTTGAGGAATAGGTTATAACATTTAGCACCTCGGCTAATCTTTTAATTTTAAAGCTCAATATTTAATTACATCTCTTGAGACTGGCTGCAAAGTGCCCTTGAGAAACATTCCGAGGTTTTATGCACTTAAGAGGAGTCCGCCAAGTGTGAGTTTGTCTGGTCCACAGTTTATACAACAAAACGGAATTAGACCCAAAATGGAATCTGTTGTGAGGGTTGGTTTGCAGTCAGACCAGTTAAATGTGTCAGTGGCCAAATGAGTGAGAGCTTCCTAATAAGGGGTGTAGCTACTAAAATTGCAATTTAGATTTAATGATTTTCAGTCCTCATTAAGTCAGATTTGCTAAAAGCATGTGGATGGGGATGTCTTTTATGTATGCCCTTAGGTTTGCACAAGTTGGTTAAGATTTCATTTTAGATCAGTGTGTTTGCCTATGTATGGGAACAATCTTTAATTACCATCAACTAAACTGAAAACACAAACTTGTACACCAACAACCCTTCTGCAGAATGATGAACCATAATTGTTCTTCCTGTCTTGCTCTATTTATATCTGGATTTTAAACCCCCCTGACAGTATCATAGCAACAGTAAAATTAACAAGCCAACTGATTGTCTTTCACCTTTATTTCTCTCCTTCCTCCCTAACATTCCCTCTGATATCACTGCTGTCTGACTGTCTACTGTCAGTCAGCTTCTGTTTTTGTACGATCATAACTCACTTTGGGTGGCATTACTCACAAGAATGTCCAGCAAGTGGAAAGCATGAAGGCCATAACAACACGTTCGCAATCACACACACCTTTATGTGTGATTACCAGTGATTGATTACCAAATTTAAGTGATAGCCTCTAATTATAGTCTGAGGTTTGAATAGAAACAGTTCTACTGCTCAGGCAGATTCTGACCAAACACTAAAAACAGCTCAAAATGTATCTTTTTCTTCACCTTGGCTTCACTTTACCATTACCTTCTGTAACTGCAGTCACAAATATCACTCCAGAAGTGGTTCAGTTCTGTTGGTACCTCAGATGCATTGATTGTTGACTTTAAAATACCTTTGAATGGCCTTTTAGGCTAACTGTCTCAACAGCAGCGCAGATATCGCTTTAATACGCAGGAAGAGACGCAGTCAAGTCAATCCATCAGTTAGAGCCTTGTCATCCTGCTTCTGTCATCCACCAGCTTGCTTTCAGAGCCTCTTTTCTCCTGTGGATTGATAAATATCAAAGGCCCCTTTCCCAGCAAGATTTCCAGGAATATGCATGCCTGGATAAAAAAAAAAAAAAATGAAAAGAGGGAAAAAACAACCTGCTAATCTGTGTGTTTTGCATTTCCTCCGCACCTCATATTTCCAGAAAATGTATTTGAGTCAGGACCCATTGTGACATTTGTGGTCCTTCAGATTGTTTTAATTCTGACAGGTGAAGCTGGACTTCATTTTCTTTTCCCCTCACTTTTCTCTAAGAGGTCCTGAAATTTTTATTTAATCAATAATAAGTTATTCATCTTTGCTTCTGGCTATATTCAGATTCAGACACGCTCAAGTGAAGGAAAGCACTGCTTTCAATGTCAGCCTTGTGCTCCATTGTTTTTACTGCCGAGTGTCTCGGAAAGAATGACCACTTTAGTAAAACATGAACTTCACTGCAAATTACTTTCAGTGATTCACAACTACCAAATGTGAATTGAAAATGCTTGTTGCCATGACAGTGCCACAGTCTGAATGTTTGAAGAGTAAGATGGCCAAAGCAAGCTCGCAAAGGGATATTTTTTTTAAATTTATTTTTGAAGGAGATTATACTAAATGTAATTTCACAGTGCAACCTAAGTGCAGCTTTTGTTGTTTGATCATAGACAGTTCCTTACCTGATTGGTAAAATACTACAATGTCAGGACACTTGTTTTTTAAGGTTGATTTTAGATGAAATGGTGAATTTTAATTTCAGTCACGTACCTTGGAACAACATTTAAAACACATTAACGTAGCAGCTACTGAATACCTGCCACTTAATACAGAGCATCAGGATCAGAAAACAAGTGAGATAAGCAGCAGAAGATGGATGGATAGATAGATAGTATACTTTATTTAGTTATTTATTTGAATGAGGTTTCACACCCAGTACTAAAACCCAGCCAACAACCCGGCAGCCCCGACTACATCACTGTCACCATAACACTTTGTCCTGTGGAACTGTTGAAGTTTGTGTTGCATACGGTGACTTTGGATTGCTCCCAAAAGCATATTCTCAGTATTATGATAAATATTTGGCAATGTCCTCTATACATCATTTTATATGGCTACTGTGTACTGGCACTTAATGCCAAAGGACGTTGCTGTAATGGTTGACGGCTCAGAGTTACATCTGTGGTAAGCATTACCTCAACCTTTTTTTTTTTTTTTTTTAAATGGTTGTAGTTTAGGTAAACTATTCAGAAGCAAAAGTGCAGTTTTCACCTTTCATTTTCATTCAAAGCGTTTGGGTAAACCAGATGGTGTTTCAGGTTCCCTCTGAGCTGAATTCCTAATGTTCATGCAGTTAATTTTTCTCTTTATCTCGAGTGCTTTCCTGAAGTTTGATTTAAATGTTTAATGGCTTTCTTTTTAATTAGAAAATTGCGACCTTGTTGAGCTGGAATCTCTGCTGTGACAATCACCATCAGCAAATTGACTGAGTTCTCACAATGCTCTCGTGGAATTATTTTGAACAGCTATGTCAGTCATACTGATTGCTAAAAGAAAGCAGGCTTGTAGATTGTCAAAGTGTCCATTTGGTGCATGCTAATGTGATATTTTCCGTTATTTTCCTCATAGTTTTACGTGTGTCTCAAACACATTAACTGTGCTTTGTACAAACTTAAGTTTCGAGTTTGATTTGAAGTAGTGTTTAATTATTTCATTTGTTTAGTTTTTGTGTTCATTGTGCACTGCTATATTTTTCCTCAGAAATTAAGCAAAATACACCCACACTAATACTATATCAGTGGAGCAAATGAGAAACTTTGGTCAGCATAAACAAGAACAGGTGTCTTCCAGCAGGTTTCCTGGGTCAGTCTAACTTTAAAGGCTCCACAGTACCAACTGTTATTGGGGGACTATGCTTTATTTTTGATTTTGAGCGATGGCTAGATTAAAGTGAAAATTTTTGAAGCCTCAAAAAAATAATTGTATGATGTATGATTTTTCAATTTACAGCAGTTTCTAAAGCAGAAGAGCACGAGACAGATTTTATCATGAAGTTGGTGCTTGAACACTTTTATGGTGGCTGCCTTTTACTTACAAGCTCAGCATGTTGAACACAAGCTGTGTGTGTGTATCATTGTGTCACCTCCAGAACACTCACAGAAAATTAAAAAAATTTGATATCTATAAAACCTTAAAACTAATCTTGCACTCCATTATTGAAAGCAGAGGAACCTTTGCATCTGAATTTCATATGCAGTCTGTCCATCATCACTCATTGGAAAAATTTGATTAGATTGCTTGATTAGAAAACTCATGCCTGTCATTTTTAAATCAGAGAAATTTAATAATCTCCGGCACAAGACTCACATTTTTACCCAGAAACTACACAACATGTACTTCATGACTCTGGTGCATTGGTATTCTTTCATCTGATGTTTTCTCTCATCTGTGCAGTGGGAGGGGTACCTGAAAATACCACAGTCCTCCCAGCATCGTACCTTTTCTGGAAATTTGTGTGAAAGCGGAATACTTTATTGATTCAAATAATTTTGTTGTCGGAAAACTCTCACTCAGGTTAATTTAATGATGCAATGCTGTGTTTGTTTACTACACAAGAGAAAATTGTATTATTAGTTCAGGCAGCAGGTTATTGAACTGCTCAGACAATATTTTCCCATCTATATTGGTTTCTCTCTTCCAATTGACCATGCCAGTCTACTCAGCATCTTTTTTAAAGATTCTGTACAGTCTGGAGCTTTTCCTTGGCATTGTAGATTTTATATCCCAGCACCTAGAGCCATTTGTGAAACCTACACAGCTGCTACAAATTCATTTTATAAGAAATCCAAACAGATAAGTGCTAGAAGATGGATATATGGATGATAGATGGATGGATGGATGGATGGAAGAAATCCAAACATTTGAGTCAGTGGAAAAAGTTTTCTGTTCTGGTGGACAGGAAAATAGAAGAAAATGCCTGATGGCAAGTAGTGAGCTGCACGGATGCTTTCTGTTCTTTCCTCTCATATTTGTCTTTCTCCCCTTCTAACACATGATTAGCAGATTGTGAATCCTCCAGTTTTTGAACTCAGAGCTCTTTTGCATCTACGTACATGTTTGAAACAGTGTGCACTCATTTTTGTCATCATTCAAATCAGGACCAACCTGGTCTGCAAACTGAGCCTTGTTCAGAGGCATGCAGATTTATGGCAGAGCCCAAACTATCACCCCAGACAATGTAGATCAGAATAATGATATTGATCAGAATAGTGTTGCCAGCACTGTTTTCTTCTCATTCGCTTTCTCCATGCTGTAATGTTAACTGCCTCTGCAAGGCTGCAGTATGTAAAAACTATAAAAACCAGTAAACAATCAGCCGGAGATGTGCCTGAGTGCACTTACCGTAAAGCTTTTAGTGCACCTCTTCTGGCTTTGAATCGATTTTTCCTGTCCTCTGTTTCGGACAATTCCTCTTGACTCGAGTATATTTAGCATTTGCTAAATAGATAGCAAATGGTAGTTTGTGTGTTTAGGTGTGAAATTTCAGCATTGGATGGATATGTTTTAAAAGCTCTGAAAATGTTTTCGGTCTAAATGGTTTTGAGACAGAGTGATCGAATAGATGATATGTGGTGTGTGTGTGTGTGTGTGTGTGTGTGTGTGTGTGTGTGTGTGTGTGTGTGTGTGTGTGTGTGTGTGTGTGTGTGTGTGTGTGTGTGTGTGTGTGTGTGTGCGTATATGCCAATTTGGCTGTGAGTTTGCTTGCAACATGATTTAGAGTCCGGTCTTTAAGTCAAGCCAATTACTGCATCACAGCTCCTCCAGTCAGGGTTAGGTGGACCCACAGAGAGAAGTGCGTCACTTCCTGTCATCAAACTGGGAAGAGTACAGGCAGAGTTGGAATTTTGCTTTTGATTATTAAAAAAAAAAAGTCTTGTGAGTTCCATTTGAGGTTTCCCTCATATAGATTGTTCAGCCTCAACGTCAGCGCTAGCTCATGCACCTTCCCCCCCCCCTTCTTCAGGATGACTTGCTTAAGGGCCATCATCTCTCACCAGGATGTCCTGGATTCTTCAAAGGATGTTGTATTTTTTTAACATTTTTTTTTTCACAAATATAGAATCCCAGTCATGTACTGGTTCAATTACAGAGGCTGCTATCATCAAGTAGGTTGGCTCAGCAGTTCAGGCTTCATTAAAAAGCAGCAACTGTTTAATTTTTTTTAAGTACTGCCGTTCAGATAAATGCAGACAGTGCACTAATTGGAAGTATTCGTCCGCATGTACATCTGTGCTGCTGTTCCAGCTAAGAAATCACTAAACGCAAAAAGAAGGATGGCCATTTGATTATTTCCATAACTATAAATTGTGGGAAGCTTGCTTCTTTCTCCAACTTGCTGCAGATCACATGAATTTAGCATTTATGGACTGGAGGGAAAATTGCTGAAATGCTCTTCAAATCACCTAAATGTCTGCCAAAGCAAATTTGATTTCAGCAAGGGTCATCTTGTTTCAAATTTTCACATGATTGTTTGTTGCTCAGTAATATGTTCTTTTTGCGCTTACAGCTGCCTTCTGTTATCAGCAGCCTTCTCTTGCCAACACTTTTTTTTTTTTTTTTTAAGAAACAAAGCCACTGAAGGATTAACAGCAGGTTAATTTGATCAAACAGCCGAGTAGCTGCTGACAACCCTTTTATTAAGAACCAGCAAATAAATGCAAGACATGGGCATGAAAAGTTGTTAGCAGTCATCTGTTCGTACATCTGATTATTTATGACATGTGCCATCAGTCAGATTGGATCCATGACCTGAGGGATATTAATAAATCTTTGTTGACACATCAAAAATATGTTGCGATAAAGTTTTGCACCAATTTCTATGGTCTCAAAGTTAATTAATAGTAATTCTCACATTGATATTTGCCTTAAATATAAGTCCTGCATTATAACATTAGCATGTGAACCTATGATATGATTAGCCATTTATTACTTTCAGGTTCGCAATTTTCTTTTTTATTCCAGTTTGCAGAGATGTGCAAACCTTTTGAAGTTTTATTCTGAAATTGATGTCAAGCTACCAAATAATACTCAAAATCCATCAAACATTGAACCACCCACGGAAGTCAATAAAGCATAGCACATAAAAGTGATATGTTACATTTTTATTTTGTCTAAAAAGCATTTTTAAATTCTAAGAACACCATATTTTTTTATATTTTGGTAATATATTGTGAGATATTATGTTACATTAGATAGATTAGATTTAAGACAGTTTTTCTATACAGTATTTCTGATGTGTAGTTACATAATCACATAGATGTGCAGTTACATATTGGACACGTGACCAGGGACACCATGGTCGTTTACAGTTCATTTGGTCCTGGGTCAGTGAGAGTTTGATTCACCAAACACTTGAACAGATTTATTATTTAAGGACCTTGTTTTGACTATTTGCTGTGCGTATATTCCCTAACTCCTGCATTTCTCCAGTTGCAGCATAGGCTTTGTGTAGCATCAGATTAATATGTACAAGTATGCATGTTCTGCAGATCGTTTTAGTGCCCCATAATTGGACGAGCCCTTCATTTCTCACGCTGGCTGCTTTTAAATATGTGTTTCCTCATCGAGGCAGATCAAAGGGTGATTAAAAACCGACTCACTGTGAATACATGTCTGAGGCCTGCATGCTGCGCATCTGTGAGCGCTTATCATAAATTGATGAAAATACGAGGGAACATATCTTCCTCCTCCTTTTTCACTGTACATCTCTTTTTATCTTTGTATTAATCCAGTTCTAATTTAAGTATACATCACCCAGTTTACTTTTTAATCTATCTGGAACTTTTTACTAAGCTACAAACTTTGAGTTTGTAAGAGGCTGTCAGTAGCCAATAATTTATTGGCTGGTAATATGAGGCCTTGAGTACATGTAAACACTGTGGTTCAACTGATTTTACTGGTTAAAATCAGGTAAGGATCACTCCACTTCATATGTATTTTGTGTAAAATATACTACTACTTGATTATATTATATATAAATGAAATTTTACTCATAATCTAGTAAGTAAGGTGGATGTGGACAGTTCCATCTGTAATCTGGCAGTTTAATAATCTGTGTGGTAAATGTCCTTGGTCCTTCCCCTTCATTGTGTTATTGATGGGCAGCTGTGCAGAAGGCTTTAATTAAATTTATAGGCATGGTTTCTATATTTAGGATATATAACAGTGTAAATTATGGTCAAAAAGTAAAAGCTTTAATCACCTTTTTGCACATAATAGTGAAAGTCCAATAAATCTGTATATGGTCTCCTATTAAAGCCAACCCCCTCCAGCACTGGTTTCAAATTAAACTCACGTTCTTTCCAATTAGGGTTACTGGTGATTTCATGAACCTGATCTGTGATAATAATGAGTCCAGTTACTTGCGTTTTTTCAACAATCCAGAGCCAATATTTATTCAGATACAGTAAATAGCTCAAATTTCCTGCTGGTCAATCTGTTAGAGGATTGTATCTCTGCTGGGAAGCTGACCAAGAACGCCGTTCCACACTGGTGAATAATGGTTCTGAAGTAGGGAAAATCAGGTGTTACTCCGTAGACGGATGCAAAGAGGCAAAGTCCCATACATCCATCAGACCAATTCAAATGTTATGTTTGGCTCACATTTTGGCATTCATCTGTCACTTTAAAGCCACAAGGCAGACTTGCATAACAGCCGTGTTTTCTTCTGTGCTCGTGTGCAGGATGTAACCTCCACAGGCTTGGCCCAGTCTGCCTCTGTGTATTACTGTTCTCACGCTACCTACCCCCCTTTTCATCTTCATTTCACACACTGAGCCGTAGCAGACACAACTGGGGCCCCAATGAGCAGGAACGGTGCTCCTCTTCTTTTCCTCCTCATTTCTCTCATTTTCCTCCTCCTCTCTGCGCTCCAGCTCTTTCATGATGAAAGCAGCTGTTGTTTGTTCATTAAAGAGAGCACACAGTCCTACAGTCTCAGTCACACATTGCCAATAATGTAAATCACACATACGTCTACATAAGTGCTCCTCTGTTAATCTTGCACACACGCCTTCATTTCATCTAATTAGTCTAATTGAGTTTTCTTTGCTCTGAATAGTTTAATTTGTCTTGCAGCAATGTGCATGACAGTCTAGCTTTTGTGCTGTTAATCAGAACCTATGAAGGAGAAGGAATCTGTCTTTTCAGGCCATGCAAACATTGTGCCTCTGATCATTCGGGATTCTCTTACCTCGCGTTTCCCTTAAAATACATTTCTGAGCATAGGTTCACAACCTTGTCATTTTGACTTTGAGCTGATATATGCACACACCTTCTGTCTCTGTGTGCTCATACACAACAGAGACAAATCCCCTGTAATTGGTCCTGTCAAACAGTCTGCAGCCCCATCGAGATTTCACTCAGACGCCTGTCAGTCTTTTTTTCCCCTAAACTTTCACATGAATGACAAGCTTAAATCACACTCCTGCTAATGGATTTTTGGACAAAATGGCCAATATATACTAAAACTGAACGTTCTAGTGGTTTACTGTTCAGGTTGTAAGCCTATTTCACTGTAGTTTTAAAGACTTGTGGAATTTTGTTACTTGTTAGCAGCTATTTGAACACACATTTTTGCCTCTTAAACTGTACAGTGCCTATAGATTGTTGTTCTTTGGCTTCTTTTCTTGTTTTATGCATGGGATTATTGTATAAATGATGCTGAAATAAACAGAAAATTAATTTTTAAAATTGAATTTTAAATTAAATATGCCCCCAATTTCAAATGGCGGTTGGGGGGGGGGCATAAGAACATTGTGCAAATTTGTGTTATACCAAAGAAGCACGTTGTATCAAGATTATCTCACCATGCGTGATTTAACCCAGTTTTCACAGCCAGAATACCTGTACTGAGCTCCCCCCCCCAAACTAATACCCTGCCGTTCTGCTATGTAACTAATCAGTTTCTCTTTTCTGTGATTTATTAGCGTAAATAGGCAGATACCTCTGGGTGGAATGAGCAGGACACCACACAAACGATAGAAGCAGTTTAAGCCAATTAATCTTCCGAGCTCAAGTTGCACCTCAGTTAATGTCTGACAGAATCCATCTTATTAGGAGCAGAAAGAAGTCGTGTATTGAGTCTAGTGTGTAACTAATTACTCAGATGAATGAATGCTTGAATTTAACATTGATGTGTGATGTGAGTGATGATGCGTACAAATATCTCGGCATGAAATCTTCCTGAATTTCATTTGTTAAAAATAAAAGCCTTAATGCTAAATTGTTATGTCAAAGAATAAAAAGATCTATGGCATTATGCCATTTGAAGCACTGGGACTTGTGTGCGCTTTTGTTTTTTTGTTTTTTTAAGCTGCCTTCAAAGTTTAAAACTGCAGAATGGTGTGAGTGACAGAACCACTCCCCCAGGGCAGCTGGCATCGGACAATGCCCCTGCTCAAACTCCAGTTTACATGTGCCTGTTAAAAAGTGATCAAAGTCGTTTTGAGTGGTCCTGATTCCTCCTCTGGAGGGAGCAGTAGTACCAACAGCTTTGCTGTCCTGGCTGCAGGGTTTCTAGTTATTGAAAGGGGTTTGAGCTCTGGGGGGAAGCCTGAGAAGTGACAGGAGGCAAAGCTGAAGTTATTCTCGCATGCCAGCCTCTGTGTAGGTTAACAGCGAATGCACATGATTATTTCTCTCAGGAGGGACAAATTAGCAAAGCTGGTTTTATTTAATGAATGTCAGGGCGATGCAGATTACACGCTGGTAAAAGAAAAACACCTAACTCTGGTCTCTAGCATGAAGTGCAGACAAAAAAAATAAATTAATAAAAAAATAAAATAAACATATTCGCTGTTGATCACTTCTGCACAAAATGTTGTCCAAAGTTCTAAACTAAATTTCAGCCAGTTGTGGTGATGCGAGGAACAGGAAGCTGTTGAGCTGAGTGGAGTGACAGAAGAAAAAACAATGTGGGTGAAATATAGGTGGTGAAAATAATAAATAGTGGAGGAGGTAGAGGTAGAAAAGAGGAGCTGGACTAAATGGGATCAGTGGAGGAATAAATGTGAGTTAAAAATGGGATGGCCTGTGTTTTTTATGAGGTGTGGGTTGGAGAGCTGTGTTAGAACCACAAAACAGCACTGCAATTCAAAGAGATCACCACACTCACCCACTATGTCGGTGTTTATCCTGCATCTTCAGCACAGGATTCTGGCTTTTACACTCTTGTATGCCTCAAACTTTTTTTGATGAAGTTTTTGTTCTTTTCATAATCGACCCTCAGCGAAGCAGTTCTAATTTGTTTTGATGCCTTTTGTGCTTGTATTGTTACAGTTTGGAAGCGGTTGTTGGGAACCTCCCCGCCCTTATCTTTCCCTTTGAATTGTGACAGTGTTGTGAGTCCTGCCCAGTAGAGCATCCCCACGGGACTGGACAGGAACTGTGTGTGCTTCATGCTAGCGGCCACACACGCTTTCTGGTAGTGGTAGTGGGATTCATCATGTTTTATTAAATTAGCTCAGTGGGTAGAGTTTCTTGTCCGAAAAACAGCAAAGTATGGTGGATTTGAAGGCAGTTCAGGCATATAGCAGCCAAGTATTTCATTAGTCTTGTTCCAGTGCTTTAAGTGCTTACAACAGAAGGGAGACAAAGCTGAAGAATTTACCTGAGGGGATGGGCATAAGTGTTTGAACGCCAATGAAGTGGTGTGATAAGAATTCAGAAGGCTCTCAGCAGTCCACTATAATCTAAATCCAGGTAGTTCAACAGGTCAGTTTCCTCAAAATTCACTAACCAGGAGCCTTTTTGCTTCAGAAATCCTGCTTTTCAGAATTGTTTTTTGCCTTACTTTTGAGATTTTGTGTAACTGCTTCATTAGTTTTGATGATGTAATGCATATATCAGTGTCCTTTCAGTCCTATAAACACATGCATCATCAGACTGTTTGTGTTCAGGCTGCCTACAGGAATGAGGGTCTGGATTTTGCCCTAATCTCTGGCTCATGTCCCTGTTGTCTTTGGCACACATGCTAATGCAAAAGCTCCTGAATCAATAATCCAGCGCCCGCCCACTGCTCTTCTAATCAATTTCAATTTCACTGCCTACGAGCTCACTCAAGAATTTTTGGATGTTAAATTTTGCCTCTAATTAGAAAGATCAAGTGTAGTATTTAGATCTTTGACAGTTTTAGTGATTTGCAAGTTGTCTCATCTATTGACAGCTCTGTCACATGAGCAGAGGTCAGCTGTCAGTTAACTGATAGGCAACGACACTGTTAATACGGTTTTATAGCCCATTCTCATACGAGCCTTTAATGGTTTACCGATTTATCGATTTGACTCTGCCGCTCATGTTCTTCCTATTAATGTCGCAGTCCCACCGCTCAGGGTTCGTTTCTTTGTCTCGTTGTGAATTACGATGCTGTTCTGTAGTGAGTCAGGTGAGGAAGTGGATTAACAAGGCCTTCACAGACTCTCTGGGTCAGGTAATTCCAATGGTTGACCTTCAGGTGTGAAGAGCTGCCAGCAGTGAACATTCATACACTTATAAAGCCAAAGTGTCAGATGAACAGAACTGTAGTTATGTCCAGCTGAGTGTTGCCTACTTGTAAAGATAATCTCCTCTCTTCCTCACAGACTCAGATTTGGGTTACTGGGTAGAGTGGAAAAATGGATGCCACTGGCAGCAGGATTGGGTTTACCTAAACTGGAGCTCTGGCTTCTCTCAGAAATAAGGAACAGCTACAAATGGCATCCATAAATTTAAAATATACACATTTGTGTGCCTTTGTGGTGGTGGTGGTGGTGGTGGGGAATCCCTTATTTAGCATATTGTTGCAGCCCCCACGCACACACCCACAGGGCACATGTGCACATGGTAAATCAGGGCAGTGATCTCTGCAGACGGCCCTGGTAACAGGAAAAGGAGTGTTACTGATAACCTGGGGCACAGGAAGAGACTGTATTGGATGTTGTTGCGAATTAGAGTGGAATGCAGCAGCCACATTGATTTTTGACCGACTTTATAAAGCTCTAATGGCCGGTTTAGATTGGGGAAATCTTTAATTCCCATCTAGATAATACCCACTGAGATGTAGCTCACTACATGTAGAATTTAGCTGTATTTGTGCACCGAAGCACACACGTCTGTGGGTGTTTAAGTAATCTCATTTGCTAAATTTATGTATGAGGTCTGGCCTCTCTCATCTGAGACAGTAAAACTCCTGCCTCCCTCTTTAAGATGTTGCTCCTTGAGTTTTTTACATTGTGCTTTTGGCAGCCTTCCCTCTATTTATTTTTCTGAAGGCAGTTTGTTGTTAATGAGCTCAGAGAGATTAAAATTAACCGCACATGAGGATTTGATGTGTTTAGATGTATTCATGCGAGTATTTTGTTTTTAGCTTCTTTACAGGAAACAGTTTTGGATGTTATCCCTACTTAAACTTTAAGCAGATATGAAAAAAAATGTGTGAAAATCTGTTACTGTTGTTCTGGTCATTCACTTACTAAGTCATTAGCAATTATTCTCCTTTTGATTCTTGATGTTCCATAATGTTGACCAGCAGTAGCCAGTTACTCTTTGCTATTTGTCGTGTTTATTTAGGAAAGCGGCTGTCTGGTGTCGATGGAAATGCAAAAGATTTTAAAATGCCCTGTTGAATAAAATTATGGAAATTATTATAAAAACAGCCACCATTGTGCTCTGTAGTGTTCTTTGCTTTAGCTTTGTATTGAGTACTAAAAGACGTGCTGAGCCACAAAAACAGTGGCGTCTTTTTTTTTTAAATCTATTTTTACCCTTTTTAAGTGTTCTGTTTCTTCTCTTCTATTATTTCATTATTTATTTAAATGAGTTTTACACACTTCATTCCTTGTTTTTTCTTCTCCTCTCAATCAGTCAAATTTTGTCTGATCTCTTTTTTCCTCTGGGATATTATTAGAATTTCATTTTTACGCCTGAAATGGCACTAATCCGCTTAGTTTTGTAATGTGGTACCTTAAGTCCTACCTTAAGCCTAATGTATACTAAACATGTGTTTTTAAGTGAATGTTTTTAACTGCCAGTGCTGTCACAGTGTTATTCAGATGAGTCAGAACTCTGTAGTCTCATTTCAGCAAATGTTAAAAAATCAAATAAAGTTAATTGTCAGCATTTCCTTATTGCCCAGTCTGCCAACTATGTCTATGTCCCTCTAGTTATTTTTACATGACTTGGTAGAAACCTCTGCCTTCCTTCAGAAATGCTTCATAATCACATTAATTATGCAAATATTTTTAATTAGCTAAGCACACTTCAAAGTGTTGCCGTAATGAATATGCAACACAGTTGCTTTTTTTTTTTTCTGGTGGTTTGACAGCCATCTGTCTGTGCATCTTTGATGCACACCTCATGTCTTCCCTTCTGCGCAGAACACCCTCAAGCAAACAATCACACACAAAAAATCAACACTATGCACGTATCATACATGAGCACATTCTTTGTCTTCTGATATCTTTACATTTTCTCTGAAGGGAAGATTGTTTGCTTTTAATGAATCATTGCTAAAGGTTTTCTCTGCCCTGTCCTGACAGCCACCCAACTCACCAGCCTAAATCTCCATCTCCAGGATAAGAAAAATGTTTTTTTTCTGTTAGGTTTAGCTTTTTCCATCTGCACTCAATTTATGTTAACCCTCAGAGATTCTGCTCAATGCCAACTTTTTCCACTATTGTTACCTCCAACCTTTACATGTTCCTACATTTGAATTAAGACTTTATGAAAAAAAATCCAAATGGAATCCCTTTTCCTCTCGATGGTGGTGTGTGCACATGCAGGCTTTCAGGAAGTGGGTGTGTGGTGTGTCAAGTTAGTTTAGGGGGGAGAGAGAGAGGTAGTGAGAGGAGGGGAAAGGGAGGATACTGATCAAAATAATAAACAGCTGTGTGAAAGACTGGGACTGGTGGCCAGAGAGAGCAGCAGGAGCGCAGAAGAGAGGGTGTAAGGATGTTAAAACCAGCCTGAAGCTTTGTGTGACCCCTCGAGGGAACAAAAATCCTAAGAAGACACATATTTTTTGAAAGAACTTTTCTCCTCTCAGAGGGCTGGAGAAGATGGCAGTCCGATTGACACGTTACCTTCAGATGGCGAAGAAATAAAACAGGCTGGCAATTCAAGCTGCCTATCCAGGATCAAGTCTTGAGGCAGTTCTCAGCAAACACGTGCCTCCACGAAGAAGAAGAAGAAGAAGAAGAAGAAGAAGAAGAAGAAGAAGAAGAAGAAGAAGAAGGCATTTTTTGATTAAGTGATCCATTCATGACAGTGATGAGGAGGGAGTGATAGAGTGTGACCAGACCTGGGCTTGATACCCGTGGGGCAGACGGAAGGGAGATCTGTGGCTACTCTGTGTCTTTCATCGTCACACCTCTACTCAGGGAATAAGTGGACCAACCATGTGCCTCTTTCTGCCACCTCAAAGTGGGTTCTTTGTCCTGCCAATAGAATGGTCTTTATCAGACTGTTTGAGAGCTGGGCTGGACTACTGGGCTTCGCATGAACAGCTCTTTTCGTGCCCTGAGAGGAAGCGGAGGAAGGGAAGAGCTGCAGAGCTGAAGAAATCCAGACCTGTCTGACCAGCTACTTTTTTTTCAGTTTGTCCACCTTTGAAAGAAACTTCTCATTATCTCCATTTTGCAGACCTCAACTTAAGATCTGCTGGATTTTCTTTCCAGTTACCCAATACTCAATTCTTGGCCAGAGGAAGTCTGCTATCAGCCTCCAGCCTTTAATTTGTCAAGCCTCCATTGGCACCAATCACACAGTTAATCCCACTTTCAGTTCCAAAACATGACTGCTGGGTAGCTGTTAAACCCCCCACTGTGTGGCCAGACTGAGGATGCTACAAACACGCGTTGGGATCGGGCGAGTACACGCACAAGAACAAACCCTTATGTGTTGCCAAGGATTGTGTAAAGTATATAAATTGCCCTATCTTGGACTGTGAACCCTCTTTGACCTTTTAGGGTTTAAATAGTGTACAAGACCTGGGGTTTTCTGCATTCAGATCTGGGATTATTCATGCTTTGGATTTAGTGCTGACCCGAGCCCTAACTTTAATGGTGTCTGTTTTGACTGTAACCAAGCAAAGGCTTAGCTACCTGCTTCGACTCCTCACTGATCCTCCATCTGTGTGACGGGGAAGAAGATGTAGGCACAGCAGGGAGTGTGGGAAGTCTACTTACATGCCTCCAGCATGATTGGTTTGAATTTCAGCTTGCAGGAGCTGCTGAGAAGGTTTGAAAAGGTATATTGATGAGTGCTTGAACTTGGCGTACACTATGTTTATGGAATCACCATTACCCATTAAAGTGTGTCCAATCCACACCAAAATAACCGTTCTTCTTGTCTACGCAACATCCAGCCTTCATGCATGTGTGTTTGCACATCAGAGAAATTGTGGTTATCACTACCTAAAACCCCTCAAGTTGTTCACTGATGTCAATAACCTTGCAAACAAGTCATCTCGTGAATGAAACGGCGCCCTGTAACCTAGTTTTTTCGGTTACGTTTGTCTACCTGCTCTCCAGAACCTTGCATTTCACGCTGCCACATATAAACCACTGTGTCAAAGTGGCTTCTCAGTGTATAAAGTAAAGTTAAAGAGATTTTTGTAAATGTTCTATATGTGGCTCTGTGTGTCCGCTCAGTAACTGCATTCTGTCCTGCGTGCATTCATGCAGGGAGTGTTGCATTTAGCCGAAGTGCTCAACAAAACTGAAAATGAAAGCACTTGGGAAATGATTTGAAACACAGCCAGCTGTCAGTGGCAGGAAGGCCATGTATTTTCACAGCTCATTTTTTCATACATATTAAGTCCACGACGACCTTTGAGAGTTTATTTGTGTCCAAAAAGACTGTGTGCAGGGGGTTGTATTTTCTGATCACTGTGGAATGGGGAGCTATGTGGTGGCATGGACTAGATTACTCAACAGCTGGATGGGCATAGGGGGTAACTGACAGTTGTTTTAAAGCGTTTAAATCTTGTTCTGTTGTCGTCAGGGGGTCTCTTTCAGTATTCAGTATATTTGTGCTCTGAGCGTTTTTTAACATGTATTTTCACGTGTTTAAGTGTCACATTTCCTGTCACTCTGGCCACAAATTCCCTTTCACATTCCCCTTTTTATATGTCAGCTCATCAGTGTTACTTTTCTGTGCTCACAAATCCTCATGTGACAGTTACAATTAGGTTCTTTTAATATCAAATGCATTACTAAGTGTAGCAACGACAGATAAATTGTTCCATATGAAAGGCAACCAAATTGATAGTTTTACTTTCAGTGTGTTGCATCTCATAAATACAAATTGCAAAAATCCCAGAACTTTCAAATGCAATAGGTGTTATGTTTCTCAGGGCTGTGGTCTTTACTGTCCCATTTGGAGCTCTTTTTTGATGCTGCAGGTGGTGTTATGCCCCTCTGTGGTTTTAGCGTGTTTCCTTTCATTTTCGGTTGAATTGGACTTAGCTGAGGGGCGTCCCTGTAGAGACAGAGTGAGAGGAAAATGGAGCAGTTTTACGCATCTAAAAATAAAGCATTTGACAGGCTCTGCCGCTTACGTCAGCAGCTCTCGTGATTTAACGATCACACAAAAAACACATTCACACATTCAACACGCCCATGCACTAGTGCTTTGCACTAGTGTGACATGTATGCTAAATTTTTGCAGTATCAAAGAAATTTTGTTTTTGTGACTTGACTGTGAGAACTAATGTACAGTAACACTCCTGTACACCTTGTACCCTGAGGCACACTATCTCTTGATCAAAATAGTCAACCAGATTAAAAAAGTGCTCGAAGAATAAAAACTTGAGCTGTTCTGGCCTCTAGAAATGTTGTGTGCTGTTTGCTTCCCACTCTGTCAGGACCACTCCTCAGGAATAGTCAGCCTCCAAGGCCCAGAGGAATGTCCAATCTGGTGTGATCTTGATATGAACTAGCATTTCTGCTGAGCTTGTCTAAGCTCAGTAACCCCAGTGAGAGAAAAAACAATGTGAAATTTCTTCTTGTCTGTGGTTTTTAAGGACATCCAGGCTGAGATCGATGCCCACAATGACATCTATAAAAGCGTGGACGGGAACAAGTCGAAGATGGTCAAAGCTCTGGGCAGCTCAGAAGAAGCTTCATTTCTGCAGCACAGGCTGGATGACATGAACCAACGCTGGAATGACCTGAAGGCCAAATCAGCCAGCATCAGGTCAGTCACCATACTGAAATTTACAGATTTGCAATTAAATTCAGCCGATTAACTCCTTTGATAGTTTTGGCAAATAAAGAGTCAAAAGACAACAAGAAACTCATTGTAGCAAAAACTTGACTTCAGTTTTACACTTGAAACCCACAAAATGCTTTATTTTAAATATGCAGTACATAAATCTCCCATTTGTCTGCTCCCATTACTGTTGTATGGAATTTGACTCAGATGTCTTCAGTTCTTAGAAATTCACTTGGCGTGTGTTTCAGAATAACAATGAACCTTGTGTTTGCCACCAGTGTCACACACGCTTGTAGCTCCGGTGTTTTGCATGTCTGATATATAACATCAGAAATATCCCCAGGAAGTGGTTTGGCCCTCCTTCCACTCAGGGAAGTGTGACAGTAATCTCTTTGTGTGTGTGTGTGTGTGTGTGTGTGTGTGTGTGTGTGTGTGTGTGTG
>BJFM01001647.1:84409-100620 GCA_016586285.1 Arothron firmamentum
TATATATATATATATATATATATATATAATTTTATATTAATATTAAGAGGGTCTTAGATATTTCAGAAGGTTTAGCTCTCTAGGTCGTGTAGGTTAATGCAATCTGATAAAGTTGAAACATCATCCAGCCTTGCTGTAACACGATCACTGAGGTCTGGAATTTTCCCTCTTTCGTTGCACTCACATATACAGTAGCACTGTCCAGATTAAGGTGGCTTTATTACACTTCATTTCTTGACATAAGTTCAGTACTGAAACATTTCTCATTCTCCCACAATGATCTAATCATAGTTTTAGTGCGACACATTGTAATCTGATTTTAATTTTGCTTATTAAAGTAGAGGAAAAACATCCATCTGCTTTATGTTTTCATTCATGGCCTTGTTGGAATACTCAGCAGAGCCTAAAGTAAGTGAACAATTCAGATGTTTTTAATCTTAAATTCCCTATTCATCCTGTAAATTTAGTTTTTGAAAAATTTCCCTTTACCCATTTCCCATTACCAAAAAGCTTTAGCTCTAAATTCTATTTATATTGTTTTCCACAACACCAACAACCCATAATCAACACTTTTGTTTCTAGCTTTTAAATGGTATTAAAAGTAAGTTACCGCTCTATTTTAGAGATTGAGAACACTTGTGGTGCATTTGGGTCTGCAGGAGGACACTGCAGCGATAAAAGCCAGACACACACACCAACTCGGAGCATAGCGCTTGTTTTACATCAGCAGTCTGTGGTCACAGATGTGCCCAGCAAGTGAACCTGCGTCTACTTACTCACGCCAAGAGAACATGTGGACAAGGACACATGCACACACACACACACACACACACACACACACACACACACACACACACACACACACACACACACACACACACACACACACACACACACACACACACACACAATACTTTTACTCCTCGTCTGACTGTCCACACACACACACACACACACACACACACACACCTGCACACATACACACAGACACATACAGTACATTTGGACACTCAAAAAGACAAAAATGTCTTCTCATCCTTACACAAGATGTTTTCATATACCTTATGGTCTACATTAACTCTAACTGGAACTAACCTCGGAAAAAGTACTTTCTCTCTTCTTTCGATACTTTTACGAGCTGAAATTGCCACTGCGCTTTGATTTCCTGTACCTTCATCCTGAGTTCATGGCAGTGGTGCTCATATAAACCCACCTAATTTTCTTGAAAACGAAATCCAGGATTAACATCATTGAGACATCACTGGGATGATCTGACTTACAGCGCAAGACATTAATTTCCCCCCCACCAACGCCTCCTCATCTCCCCTTAGACACTTGCTCTTTTCTCGGGGCTGACAAAAGGCCCCCTGATCAAAACCGCAGCTAGTCCGCCCCCCAGAGTGATGATCTGATGTGAAAATCAAACGCTTTCAAGCGGCCTCTGAGCCCACTGCCTCGTGTTTTTCAGCAACCTTGCTTTCTGTACCATTTCACCCATTCTGGCATTTCTGGGGTGGCCTAACATGCCTCGCAGGCTTTTTGAAAAATATAGTGAGACGGGATCTCTGCAAAGATTAGTCCTTACTTTATTTGACGGCTTTTCTGGATGTTCTGTCTCCTTGTGTTTTTGTCACAGGAAACACATAGTGGAATAAGTTGTCCCTAATCCAGGCTCAGTATGCAAGAGTTTTAAGATCATAAATTTAAAACTTACCGCACTCAAATCTTAATCTTAAACAGAGGTTTTGAAAATGAGGACGCTTCCAGCTAAGATGCAAACTGTGAATTTACCACATTTTCTTTCATAGTGCAGTTATGTATAAATAAGAGATGCATCCTTGCTGCAATATCTGAATAAATTTATCTTTTTGGATTTGCATGTGATCATTTACCCGCACCCTCATGATTATTTAGGATGCTTTCTTAGCATTTGAATAAGAGGTGACTGGTCTGCAGCCAACTCTGGGATGGAATATTTTTACTCCTCGCCTGACTGTCCATTCTTGACTCAAAAACACGGAGCTGTCTCCCAGAGGGGTTCTGTTGTTTCAATCTATTTTTTCATTCCAGGAAAAGGCATTCAGTCTATTTGGTAATTATGGCAGTTGTATTTGTTGATGTCACGTTACCTCAGAGGCTATGACTTCCTTCATTCCCTCCTGCTGCAAGAGCTCCCTTTCAATGACCTCATTTATTTATTGTTTCTTTCTGTGAGATGCCATTTAATGATATTTATGAAGAAAAATGTCACATGCCTTCAACACAGAGGGCTCCATCCCCAGATGGAGACTCACAGTTAACCCTCAGGAAACCTGAAATGAGCAGGCATTCAACTAAAAGACAAGTCTCATGTATAGATAATGGTGTCTTTTGTGCCTCAGTAGATCTGTACTTCTGTGTCCTTAGGCTTCAGTGATAACAGTCTGAGGCCTTCAATGGTCACTGCTCCTCCTTTGGCTTTTGTGTGCAGCAAGTCCCCAAAGTGGATTCCTTGAAGGTCTTTCATCAGGCCAGGCAAACTTTGTATTCGGTCGAATCAAACATTTCTGTTAATAGGGAGATGTCCAGAAATTAGCATGGCTTGAGGCCATTGGTCCCCACAGATGCCGATCAGTGATGAACATCGGTGCACAAAGAGAACTATCATTTACTACTCTACCTCAGTTCACCTTCTGTTTCCGACTTGATGCTGTCTGTCAGCAGAGAGAACGCTGTCACAGAAACCTCAGAGGAAGTTCAGCATTCAAAAACAGAGGACTTTTATTACAAACCTGCCTTCCAGAAATCCAAACACTCTGCAGTGATCTGAGCGCTGCCTCTAACAGCCAGCTCCATCTTAAAAAGCTCACATTCACGCACTGCTTGTCAAGGACAGCAAAGTGTAAACTGATGTATTAAATGAAGCATCCTCCATGAAACTTTGTTTGCAGTGAGTAAATGTTTGATCAGTTTCTGTCGGTCGTGTTTTATTCACATTGTGTTGTCTTGTTTGTGTGTATTTGTCACAGGTTGTTGAGGCCTTTAAGATGTAAAAAGGCAGTCTGCAGTCTCTGTCCCCAATTCGCAAAAGAGATCGCAACAAAGCTATCAGTGTTTGCAGTGATGTTAGCTCAGGCCTGTGTGTTTATTCTGACAGGTTCTTGTGTGGGCACTTAAGCTCTCCAAGTACTTCTGTATCTCGTAGCATTATTGTGTTCTAAATTCGTCACGTGGTTCAGAGTATCTGTGCCGGTTTTAATGTTATTTACTCTTTTTCTGTTGTTGTGTTTCAGTCACCAAACACAGACAACCTGCTGGGACCATCCGAAGATGACTGAACTCTACCAGACACTAGGTAAGCACACCCACACAGCCTGTGTTTTAAAATCCATCATTTACTAAAGAAGTAACTAACATGCATTGCTAGAGGTTTGGCCTTTCCCTGAATCAATAAAACGATTCTGATTTAAATATGTATCGGATGTGCAAACTCTTTTTGGTACCTGTGATTAGTTTGTAATGTTTTACAGGTGTGTTTGTACCTCCTACAGCATTCTGGGTGTGTCGCTGTCAAACACATCAAAAGTAATATGCTAGGAAATGTTTCTTTGTGCCTCCTGGTCAGGAATCAACGGAATCCCTTTTTGGTCTCAATTCATGTTATTTTACAATTTACATGTCACAGAAATGTGTTTTCCTGATCTGTGACATCCATATGCATAATCTGCTCCACTGTGGGGTGGCTGGTGTGACTGTGTTTTTAATGAGCAGCCAGATAAATAATAAGATGCTGAACTTGGGCAGATTTTGGTGCCGGCCAGACAAATAACACTGAACTGACTAGAGAGCCGGAACTCGCTCACCAAGTTTTACCGGCTACAGTCGCTACCCTTCCCCTGTTCTCCACAGACAATAGAGAACATAACAGTCCGTACATTAGGCTGTTTTCTGTTTCACAGTCTGTTCTGATCCTTCTGTATGTCTGCCTCTCACCCCTTTGTTACTATCCCTGCCTGTAGCGGACCTCAACAATGTGAGATTCTCGGCGTACCGAACAGCCATGAAGATCCGCAGACTGCAGAAAGCCCTCTGCTGTAAGTAGGACGCCCGCTCTCACATGCACCTTAATACCTATAACCGTGGTTTGCTTCCTTTGATGTCTGTGTGCAACAAGGGTATGAAGTGGGGATTTTTGAAGCTTTGCCTTAGACAGTGTGCCAGGACAGCACAGCAGCCAAGAATATTTTAGCTTTTAAATGACACGCAGCCTCTTAGTGTGCATGTGGATTTTTGTTTTGTTTTGTTTTCTTGTTGGTTTCTATGACAGCCACAACTGCTGCCTATGCTGCTGATGAACATAATTTGTTGAAAGCAGGTGGATTTCATTTCCTCAGACATTTTTCATACTTCTTGCTGTTTTTTTGTTTGTAATGGATGTTTAAATGGAGGCGGTTAATGTCTATTGTTCGAGGGCATAAAATCCCATCCACACATACATCACAGGTGCATGCAGGCCCCCATTCCCAAGAGGTTTGAGGCAGTTTAGCAGCAGCAGCATGGGCATGGCTCAGTCTAACAGTAATGATGATGAATGCTAACTGTTATCCAGCTGTTGACAGTCCCAGCAGCACACGCTGTGAAACCACACTGCTTATTTACATCCTGCTGTTTCCAAGGAGTTTGCTGAGAGTTGATGTGTGAAACCGGTTCCTCAAACAAGCGCCTGTTTGTGTGCGTCCAAAGAATCGTGGGTATTTCATTGTCCTGTGTTTAATAAGTTTGCGTGGTTTAGTGTTTTCGTTTGCCTCTCTGATCAACTGTGTGCGTTTGAGATAAGGACAGCGCAATTAAATTTCATACAGGAGATAAGTGCAATTACAACCCAAAGGAAAACTCATATACACACATATACACACATTGGTTTCGTATCTACAGTAATCTGTGCTGGTAGACCTGTGTGTGATTGTATATTTGAAACTGTCTTCACATTGGATATCATGAAATGGTTTAATTGAGTTAGATCTGTGTCAAGGGAGTTGGTCAAACACAAATGAGCTTACCTGGCATCCCACTAATGTGCCACCGCTTCTCAACCTTATATGTTCTCTTAACATAAAAGAGAAGAATGGCTTTGTTTGTGATGAAGCTGGCTGCAGCTTACTAACTGGTGCTTTCTGGGGAGCAGAGAGTGACATGAGCTAAGGGAGTCATTGATTTCTCCAGATGAGGATAAAGAAATGCAGGAAAGGCCATTTTTGGCAACAAAAGAAGAATGCAGAGCATTCTATACAGCTAATGACTCTATTAAACTCTCTCCATTGTTGCCATAACACTACACATTCCAAGTGAGTTGGACATCCTCAGAAAAAAACATAACGTCATTCATCTTAACAAATAAAGCATTTAATGTGTCATTTGTTGACCTCTGTCTATACCCTACACGAGCTAATCTCCCTTTATTATCATGATGAATTACTTCTGCTCCTACTGAACAGACAAGAACCAGAGAGTTATAAAAGAAAATCAATGTGAATTGACCAGTACAGTGATTAAAAAAAAACATGGGAAGAAATCTGCATTGTACTGTAGAGTTTGGTGTTTGGGTCAAAAATCTGTGCAGTGAACCCTCGCTGTAACGCGGTTCACTTTTCACGGTTTCGCTGTTTCGTGGATTTTTCTCCATGACAAAATGTGCTGTATTTTACTGGGGGAGGCGGGTTTACACCGGGTGCGGTGCGTCGCGGTCCGGACTGATTTCTGCCGTCTGGCACTTTATCGGCTGCGTCCGCGCTGTGTGCGTTTATAAAGATCGGATTGTGAGGCCGGAACATTAACATGTATTTGAATAGCAGACAGGTTGCTATTTCGCGGATTTCGTTTATCGCGGGGGATTTTTAGAACGTAACCCCCGCCATAAATGAGGGTTCACTGTACTACAATTATGTGTCGAACAAAAGCTTGTTTCATTGAAAAGGATGCATTTATCTAACCACATTTTGTGTGTAACACGGAAGCTGGTCAACACTGGTCAGCAGCTGCTGAAAGTCTGATTAATGTTTCAGTTTCTCTGATTCCCTTTGAATGAATGTGTGTATTCGTGTAGCTGGCTGTTGTGTTTATTACTGTCCTCCAAAGGACTTGATTAGCCTGGTTTTTTTTTAAATTTCTTACTCTTGTTTTTAAGCTACATACATACATATTTAGACTTGAGAAAACTGAAACAAAATGCTGATTTTTACTGCAGTAATTAAAAACACCAGTGCCAACAAATTGGTTCAGATGAAGCAGGAATTTTTACTCCCTTTCTGTTCTGATTTTTGTCTGTTTTGAAATTCCTTTTTGCACATTTGGCATCTTTGAGTATAGTCAGTTTTCCACCCATCAACACTGGGTCCTAAAAAATCCAGCAAAGATGAGTGGTTCTGACATGATTGTTTTCTTTGTTCCTCTCTTTGATCTCGTTACCCGTCCTCTGCCTCTCTCCTTTTCTGCTTTTGCCCTCATCATTGTTCCTCTCTCACTTTGACCGTCTGTTCATCTCCTCTGTCTCCATCCTTCCTCTGTAGTGGACCTGTTGGACCTCAGCGTGGCTCAGAACACTTTCAAGCAGCACAAACTAACCAACAACAGTCAGCTGCTGTCTGTCCCCGACATCATCAACTGCCTGACATCCATCTACGATGGCCTGGAGCAGGAGCACAAAGACCTTGTCAATGTGCCACTCTGCGTTGACATGTGTCTCAACTGGCTTCTCAATGTTTATGACACGTATGTGAGCGTGATCAATATGGCAGCAGGACCATCCAGAAGCCTACAACAATGCAAATATCTTTCAATTTTTATATAAATATGTTGTATATAATTGTGGGTATGGTCCTCACAGAGGCCGGAGTGGAAAGATCCGTGTCCTGTCCATGAAGATCGGCTTACTATCTCTCTGCAAAGGACACCTGGAGGAGAAATACAAATGTAAGTGCTGACACATTTGCAAAATATCTGCCAACACACAGATTTTAGCACCAGGCAAATCTACGGCTAGCCCACCCCATACTGCTCCAGTCCCAGCAGCATGAATCAAACTCCACAGAAAAACAGAGGGAGTGGAGCTGAAGAATCTTTGTCTCTAATTGGATGAGAGACCTCCCACATATTCTGCCCTGTTCTTTATTTAATTAAATTTCCTTATTTTTATTTTTTGGAGGCTTAGTGGGTGTTGAATATAGGCTTGTTGTGACTGGGAGTGAAAGTGTCATTTTGGCTTCCTGCTCTTTGTTTCTGTAACTTTAACTTCCTTCACTGTCACTGCTTTCAGCATTGTTCATCCATCCAACAGTGTCACTATATGCTGGCTCAATTTTTTCCCCTTTCCTTCCTACTCCTCCTGTCCCTTTTCCTCGTTTTCTCCTGCCACGGCAGCCCTGAACCTATTGGTTCCACTGGCACTCTCTATTAGCGTTAGAAAGTTATAAAACATGGCTGATTGCACCTGTCCTATTGTGCTCTGTTTTTTTTTAGTTGGCTGTCAACTTGAGCACATGTAGTTTCACACATGCACACAGTCATCTTTTTACACACGTCTTATGTTTGGAATCTGAAACTAGCGAGAAAGAGATGTGAGTGTTTATTAGATGTCACCAGAGATGTGTGCTAGAAAGGGAGCACAAAGCACATTTTATCCATTGTTTGGATGCACAACGCACTCGCAACCACAGAAACATAACAATTGGTGGCAGGGAGTGAGCGAAGTGGGAAGGCATGTCATGCTTGCCATTTCCCCCCTCATCCATCCACGTTACCCATGAAGTGGTCTTTGCTTGGGCTGTGATGTGTGGATGAGTTTTATAGCTTCATTTAACTGGTGGTACTGTGCCTGTGTGTCAGTGTGCACTATTCTGTGTCCAGTTCAGGAGAATGTGGCAGACATTTGGAGACGAAAAAGGGAACAGGAGATAGTGGGACAAAGAATCATACCTTAATGGGGGGAAGAGATATATTTTTAAAAAAAAGAGGTCACAGACATCCCCTTTTATCCAAGTCTTGACAATATCTATGCATGACTTGTAGCTAGTCCTTAGTCACTGTTTTCCCTCATCTTTCTCTAATCTGTTCTGCCTGCCCAGACCTGTTCAGCCAGGTAGCGTCGGCAGGCGACACATGCGACCAGAGACAGCTGGGGCTCCTGCTTCATGAAGCCATCCAGGTCCCGAGGCAGCTGGGCGAGGTGGCCGCCTTTGGAGGCTCCAACATCGAGCCCAGCGTTCGCAGCTGCTTTCAGCATGTATGTTTCACACAAAACATATACAAACAAATACAGCACTTTTTCTTCACAAAGTTGAGATAGAAGGATTGGTAAAATATTACTATACTTCAACAGTGACAGTTCTGATAATTGCTTTTTGGTATGCGACTGTTGCTGCAGGAGTTCAATTTCCTCTGCCTCCTCAAGAAGCTAATTGACATTAAGCACCTCGGTCTTCTCGTTTTCCAGCCGTCTGACTCCTGCCTGTCTTCATCCTGTATCGCATTATTGCAGCTCTGCTGACGAACCATGAAAACTCAAATGGTTTCCAGTCGTCTGCTGGCTGTCCTTCAGTGTTTAACCATCATCTGTGGGTTTATCCATGAATTTTATTGCCACTCGATGATGTCTCCGTCCTCTGGGATCACTCTAATCTTTCTCCTCCCCGGCTCCTGCTGTTGCATTCATAAATGAAAGCCAAACAATAACATCAAAAAGCTATTAATTTTACCAAACCCTGACCTGTTGTTTCAAAAAATAGAAAAATGAGGTTGTTGACAGATTAATTTACACATGCTGGCGGGGAGATGAGTGCGAGGTTCACATAAAAATGATCCACAGATGTGATTGCAACTTGCACGCCCGCAGTAGTCCTGCTGCTCATTAATCATTTAATCATCAAACTAAAATTGAAACGTATGTAGATATCCCTCTCCTGCATATGTGGCTGAAAGAAAAGCTTCACTGTGCTCAGCTGGTCCGTGTGCAGCAGTTTGGTTTAATGGGACTGTGATGAATATGGCCTCGTTCCCTGTTTCCTCCATTAATCCATCTATCCGTTTATCCTGCCATCCTTTCATTCATCTCCATGTACTGTTGTAATTAATTCCTGAAGACCATAAATGCACCCTTTAGGAAACGCATAAGGAGGAAAGGTAAAAATGTGAGCACTGCAAGGTGAAAGGAGACAAAAGGAAGGTCAAAGAAAAGGAAAAAAATTTTTTGTTGGGGTGAGCTATCGATAGGCAGCAGTCTTAACTGTCTCCCTCTCAGTACTTTCAATTTCACCCCCTCTTAAAAGTATGACAAATATACAGTCAATCTAAATTTTTATCTTAGCCTTAAATGATAATATATGCCAATTAACAAAGCCTGCCTGACCTTTTTTGTCACTTGATACTTTCAATAGATGCATTATTTCCCTCAGAAATGTTTTTGAGAGTCCTGATTTTATGGGGGATGTGCTTCTTTTTTCTAACTCATTTTGTGATTTTTCATCCCTGATTTATCTTTAAAAGAAAGAGAAATAATTATAATATTCTGTAGCCTTAGGATGGGCTGAACAAAACAGAAAGACCTGGCGCACGCACACACACACACACACACACACACACACACACACACACACACACACACACACACACACACACACACACACACACACACTCACACAGGAAAATTTATTCATTTTGCAGTTGCTGCCATTTTGCAGGTGATGGAAAGGTCACATTTGATTTGTTTAGCAGAATGAACCACCATGTCAGAGCTTCTAACTGCATGCTTTTGTTTAAAGAGAGATCCTCTCGAAAAAATTTGTTTTTTTTTAATTCATGCAGATATACAATTCTGAATTTTTTTTTCTTTTATTGAGATCCTGTATATTTTCTTCATGTTGTCATCAACAGAACTATTGTCAAAATATTTGCAGAATTAAAATAGGAAAGGCTTCATAGTGTGTATATTTTGATAAATATGTATATGCAAGAACTGCAGACACAATTTATAATTACCGGTACATTTTTACCTCAAAACCAAGAAGCTTCAATTACTGTAGGGGTTTGCGGAGTCGGTTTATCACTAAAGGCACATGGCTGTTATCACACAGGTGACCTGCATTAAGGCCATGGAGAAAACTTGAATAGAAAACAAGCTGTATTTACAGAAAGAGTGCTAACTCCTAACTATTTGCAATGGCTCTTTTGTGCTCAGGTGAACAATAAGGTGGAGCTGGAACCCAGGCAGTTTGTGGATTGGATGCGCCTGGAGCCACAGTCAATGGTTTGGCTGCCTGTTCTGCACAGAGTGGCAGCCGCAGAAACGGCCAAACACCAAGCCAAGTGTAACATCTGCAAAGAGTGTCCCATTGTTGGCTTCAGGTAAAATGCGCTTACTCGCTCACAGTCAAGGTTTTATTCAAAATGTGTGAGACACAAAACAAGGGCACAAGTCTATGGTGTGTAACAAAACACACAAATGCGCAATGTTGCAGTGGGCTGTCTCGTTCACTCCTGGTCGAGTCTAAAGGGCAGATTAGCTCTGGAGGGCAGGCATTTATCTAAATGTCAACAGCTGATACACCACTGACTAAATACCATCTGGGGGTTAGTAATGAAATCTCAACGGCAAGCTCACACGCATGAACACACAGTGCATGACAACGTTCACAAAGGGCTGACTGGCTGTCAAACAAATCAATAAGAGATCCACCTCAATACTGTGCAAGACTAACATCTCTCACACTGTCTCACTCGTGTTTCACACATTAATACTGCAACAGCAGATAAATAAAATGCTCACATTGCTGGTTTACGTAGTAAAACAAACAGAAATGCAAACTTTATGATCCAGATGGAAGCCGCTGAAAATAAAAGACAAGGGTGAGATTGTGCCTTTCGCAACCCTTGTTTCCCAGTAGAAAGAGAAAAGCAGTCAGACTTGTGATAAAGCACACATCTCCCATGTTCTGTCATTGATCGATGAGAGGTAGTGAAGGAGAAGATGGAAGACGGAGAGAAAACACCAATACTAAATGTATGGGGTTTTTTTTAGGATTTCATTTTGTGAGTTTGAATTTCCCAAAAATAGGATGGTGCACCAGGTCATCCAAGAACTGCAGATAGAGATTTGATTAGTGACAACAACAAAACAGGAAAGTGTTCAGACAGAACATCTTATGTGTATCCTCTTTCAGCCGATTCGTCATTTTTTTTGTAGCAGAGGAGAAGCTGGTCAAAAATTTGCAACAATTCAGCTAATTAAATAAAATAATAATAAAAAATGTTTTGTTGGCACATTTATGGTAGTTCAGCTAAAGGATATGTATGCTGCTACATAACCGTAGCACCACCCAAGAAACCTTCTGGTAATATTGATGGAATTGTTTCCTCCCAAATGTTTATCAAATTTGCGTTTCTTCTGTCATATGTCGCGCGCCAATCTGTAATGGACTGTTTGTAATGTCTCATGCATGGCTACTTCCTTTGATATACAGTATGATTCTCCTGTAGCAGCTAGCTGACCTTGAAAAAGCTAGAGAGAAGAGAAAGATAGCAGTTACTAAAGCTAAAATGTCTGCAGGCTCCTCTCTCAGTTCAGCTGCTGGAGGACTGGTGGCCACACCTGCTGAGGGTGGTATTTATGTCACACTATTATTTTTTGCAAATCCATAGTACTGTTTCACATACTTGAATGGAAGATTAGTGAAGGTCTGTGAACGTGTTTGGGATTCTTTGACAGGTAGTGAAAATGACAGTTCTTTAGGAGGCCTGAGGAAAGGGTCATATATGTGCTGCTCCACACGTATATACACACACACCACATCGGGTATCTGGTCATAGTGTTACTCAGATTGATACTGAGTTGATTTTGTGTATAAATTATGGCTTGTGAATTAGAATTATCACCCTGGGAAATGTTCGATATAGTGTCACTTTTCCTTCTTGCAATCTCCTCATGGTAGGTATCGCAGTCTGAAGCATTTCAACTACGACGTGTGCCAGAGCTGCTTCTTCTCTGGACGCACAGCCAAGGGCCACAAGCTCAACTACCCCATGGTGGAGTACTGCACACCGGTGAGAGCGCATCATTCATTGCATGACCAACACATGCCATCCCACTTCTAACAGATTCATAATGATCTTCCGATCATGCTGTACACACAAACAACAATCCTCTCCTGGCAGACTGGAACTGATTAGGTATTTTAATTCCCATTAAAGCTGGGAAGCTCTGTCTCCATTGTGATCCATCTGAAAGTTCAACACTCTGTGGTCACAACAGGTAAAATCAGGTCTCTCTGCTCAAAACTCAGAAATAGACATATGAATAAGTTTAATTACTTCTGGCAGGAAACAGGATTTCATTTTACTAAGGTCATATCAATATGATATTAAGAACAGGAATGGAACATCGCGCCTTTCCTCGATTGCACTGCAGTCACCAATCTATGTAATTACATTTGTGTTCAGTCTCAAAATTCAGATGGAGTGTGGATGTTTCTCATTTCATTTATACAATTTGCTTTTTCAATCTGCAGACTGGATAGATATGGACAAGCTCTGGTATGGAATAATAGTCTAGGCCTGCCGCAGATTTGAAATCGCTGATCGTTTCATTTTATCTTATTAAGATCAATATAATAAACCAATGTTGAAACAATTCAATAGCATGTAGACGTCTACTGACTTTGATTTAAAATGATTATAAAACCTGAGACGTCTATGTTTTCTGTGTATGACTGTAATAATAAACCAGTCCGAGACTCACAGCATAAAGACACACAAAGATCAGATTAGCTCCTTTAAAGGAAGTCACATGAGCAGTGAACCTAGCCCATACTTGACATATTTATGACATTTTTGATTTCAGCATTTTTTGAAAATGAGTGAATTTTGAATAATAAGGAATACAGATTGACAGTTTTTCTTGCCTCAGTCTTGTGTTCTGATATTATTTTCATTTTTAAGTTGGTGGTATTTTCAATTTTACTAGGCTTCTGTTTGATTTGATACCATGATGGATTTATTCCTGTCAAACTTTTTTAGCCCTCCCTTGTAGTCATATTTTCTGGAATTATACCAAATCTGGAATTCTTAATGTCGATTTACTGTCAGTTGTGGTTCACACCTTGTCCCTTCTTTCTTCCATTTATCTTCCTTATTTATTTGAGTGTAAGTCTTCTATAATTAATGCTGGATTTTTAGTCCCATCAACTGGGACTGGTGTATCTGTGTAGTTGCAGAGAACATTTCCCCCCTCTGGACAGACTGTTGATGTTGCCACATTCTGTGTTTGTCTTTCTTATAGACAACATCAGGCGAAGACATGCGTGATTTCACCAAAGTACTGAAGAACAAATTCCGCTCCAAGAAGTACTTCGCCAAGCATCCTCGGCTGGGTTACTTACCTGTGCAGACGGTTCTAGAAGGTGACAACATGGAAACGTAAGTAACACCTGAGCATCTTTATCATCTGAGGAGCCAAGTTGAGTCTGATTAAATAATTGCATTAAAGTCTGGTTACAGTACAGCACGACTCCACCTCCAGGTTAAAAGAGCAGGGCTGAAACTGAAGACTCAAATTTACAGGACGTGTAATATGTTTATGTATAGTAGAGCTCAAGCCTCAGGGAGACTTATCTCACTGCTACCACCTACAGTATGTCACAAGCCTCAACCACAGCCGATAACTGTTTTAACCAACATATAGAACATAATACAGTATGTTGCATTTCAATCACTGCATTATTGCTGCCAAATACCCTGCAGTGGATTGTTGCTAAAATTAAACACAAAAAAAAAACAGGCTGACATATTGTAATTGAAGGCTGAAGATGAAAGAGAAATTAATACATTTAGGCACAATACTCTTTTTTTTTAGTGTACAAACAAGTCCTTTATTATAGCTTAAAGAGAGTTTATTTTCATACTGGTCATGACCATGTGCTGCACTGAAGCTGTTTCTCTGTCTGCAGCACCAATGCAGAGACTGTGATTTATTTTCCCCTCTGCTGCCAGCCCTGAGAAGCCCTTAAAAGATGTTTAAGTAGCCCCCATTATGCAGACACCTTACACAAGCCTCTCATTTTCACTCTCATTTGTGTCCCTTTTACTAGTAACCCTCTGTATCTGAGACCTCTTGGTTTTCCCCTGATCATTATTCATCTAATAATTCATTTGTAACTAGATGCTCACTCTATATTTCTATCTGTTAATAATTGTTCCCTTGCTATAGATTTCGCTGGACTTTCGGTTGCTCACATTCACCTCCATTGATGAATTTTACTCTCTTTTTCATCCTTCTCATCGCTGGCTCACACTATTCTCACTTCCCTTTACCATGTAACACTCCATACATGGAGTTTTGACACATACCAGACTTGTTCACCCTAAAAAGTTATACGTGCAAACAACAACCATGTATCAATTTTTATATTTTTCCCATTAGTATATGAAGGATATACTGTAGCTATGGATATTTATCAGCAGAAAATATCAGTACACTAATAAAAGAGAAACAATTTAGTGCTTTAAAAAGTCCAAAAGTCTTTTTTAAGGTCTGCGCTATAATGTGCGTTCTCCTCCACTCCACTAAATTCCACCTACCTTGGTTTTTTTGTACCTTGAGTGCACAACACCTCCTACTTACACCTCCCACAGTGTTTTTGTTTCATTTCACAACAGAAAGATTTTGTATTTGTCATAGCTATTTTGTGATTAATATGGGAGCTAGTCTAATAGATTCCCGTTTAAGTATTTTTTTTCCTACGAGTCTCTGCTCCATTAAGCCCCACAGATAATGGCTTTGTAGGTGGATTTTATGATTAGTGTTTTTGCCTTCCTCCCAACAATACAGGAAGGAGGAAAATAGAATTTAAAAATAATCTCCTCTGACTTGAGCTGTGTTTTAGTAGCTAGGGAGTTTTGCAGCTGGTGAAAAGGCTAAAAGTTTTGTCCTTTCCCACTCTGACTTTGGCCCTCTGGAGGTGAGGCTTCTTTTCAAACCAGGTTAAAATGACATCACGTATTTGAGTCAAAGGAGGAGCATGAACTTTGGGTATGCCTAAGGATGTTCAGACTTCAGGACTGTACCTGTGGAAGTGTTCTTCAACCATACTTCAGCAGGCAGGACAAACCCCTCCTTTGAACCATCTCATTACAGAAGCCAGATTTATCAGACTATTGCCAATAGTTAGGAGTTATCAACACTCGCGAGGTCTGAGCTCTCCTGCTTTACCTGCTACTCTTCTTCACTCATTTCTCTCTGTTGCTCCTCTCATAACTTTGGATTCTCTCAAATTTAAAATGCTTTTTTCAAGGTAGGAGTCACTGTGCGTCATAGGTAAATCGTGATTTGTTGGGTTTTTTTGGCAACATGGATAACTGACAAAGATGTCACCAAGGGCATCTAAATGTGGCAGCAGCAGCTGAATGTAACACCTATCTGTCCTGCTGCATCTGTTATCTCTTTCTCTTTTTTTCTTCTGGGTCTGATTTGTTTTCCCCAGCAGCTACACAGGTGTGACCACCCTGCATCAAGTGTAACTATCAGGCCGTCTCCATGTGAATTTTGGTGAAACACTGACTGTTATCTTGCCAGTTTATAGCCAACTGCCTCTTTGAAAACACAGTTCTGTTTTTTTTTTTTTTTTGTAGATAAGAGGATGTCCAATTTGTTTCCAAAAAAGCCGTTTATCATATGCCTTTTCTAAAAATAGCTGCAGTAATTAGGGAGAAAACAGATGCTGTTAATTCTTTCTTTTACCGCCCTGATCAGTAGTTTCATTCACTTCTACACAAATAATTGATGAACTAAAATATTCATCCTGTGTACTTTTTTATAATTTTTATAATAAATAACAAAGAGATCTCTTTTCAGCCACATTTGAATTATTAAATAAAGATATACATTAAATAAAAGTGTTTTTAGTGAGTTAAGCTGACTGAGTAATCAACCCTTTTCTTTACTGATTCTTGACCATTTAAATGGTGTCAACCCTCTACTGTATATTTCATCTACCATTCTTCTTTATAAGCAGACATTTGCTGCCATGGAGGATCAGCGTAGCCGCATTTGCTGTGTATTTTTGTGACCATTCAATGTGTTTCATTCTGTGATAAATTCAGCCACTGAGCTGTTGGACACAATTTTCCTTTCCACTCCTTCCTCCACCTGCAGTGTTTGGTTGATATTCAGTGTTGTATGGTACCTTAAT
>BJFM01001647.1:100636-160173 GCA_016586285.1 Arothron firmamentum
CCCCCCCCCCCCCCCCATCCTTCCCTCCGATTCTCTTACAGTCCTATCACCCTCATCAGCATGTGTCCGGAGCAGTATGAGTGAGTATCAATGCCACCGGCGACGCCTCGCCTTCATACTGAATGCAGTTTAACACCACCTTCTTTAGTCCTGCTCACCTCACCCCAAAATAGTCGTGACTTCCCTGCATGTTGCCTGCCTGCCTGTTTGCCTGATTTACTGGCTGAACATGCAGCCGAAAACACCCTTCATCTGCACCATCTCCTTCTAATGCCTAAAATTACAACTAGCAACTAGTTGCTCACCCCAGCAGCGGCTGTCCAAAATCATCCAGCTCATAGATCATCCTGATTTCTACTTTTTCTTTTAAGGATATTTAGATTTGTATTCCTGTGCATTTTTGTGGAGGGTCTTTAGGTTTTGAATATGCGTATGCAGAAAAACCCCGTAAGTCCTTTAACCAAAACGAGCTTTGTGAGCATGCAGAGTATTATTCATCTCCATTACTTCATTCATTTCCAGGCTGTCCCAGTCACCTCAGCTCTCTCACGATGACACCCACTCCAGGATAGAGCAGTATGCCAGCAGGTACGCCTCCAGTTCTATAGCCATTATCTCGGTCTCTTATACATGGCATGGCCTGTGTATAGGTGTTGGTGACCTGGTGTGAATGCGTCATTGCGAGATGACTAATTGACCACTGTTTTTGCACATTTTTAGTTATTCATCTTTAATGAATGTTGCACTTGGAATTAGATGGTAATTATATTAATGATTCTATATCTAAGCCTAAACTCCTCAGCTGCAGACACTCTAGATTCACTGCTGAGATCAGAGCAGCAGTATTTCCATTTTAAATCATCCAGCCACCAATTACTGCACACCCATGGACACTGAGTCTGGCTCATAGTTAATCATTTTTGGCTTCAGAAAGCCACTGCCATTTTGACAGTATAAATCTGCCATCTTTGATTTTACAATAAGTCGGAATGCGAGCTTCCACAACCCCACAAACTTGCACAAACTCCAGCTTGCCCCTTCAATAAATGCCTAATCGGTCCAAAGCTTATCTTTTCTGAAGAGGATGCTGGTTACATGTGTCGGAGCGGAGCCCTGCACAAAGCTTTAATCTTCAAGGGTCTTGTCAGGCAGCGCTGCTCTGTCCGATCAGACGCCTTTCGCTGGTCACACATCATTAACCTTCGCTCACTGTTTCTGGCAGCGTTTTTTATCATGCAGACACAGCCCAACACAAATACTGACATTCTGAAGATAGCCAAGCTAAGGTTATAGAATCGGCAGATGCACATGATCTTCTACCAGTGGATTTTAAATACTACATACCATACCTCCACAACTGGATGCTCTGTATGAGCCCAGTTTAAAGTTGACTGTGTGCAACATTTATTTAATTTGCTTGGCAATTGTTAAATGTTTCATTTTGTGTTGTTCTAAAGATTCAGTGAGATCAATGTTGATCTCTGATTATGTGGCACCACATTAAAATCCCGTCTCCCATTTACAAGCATCAAGTGGTATGAAGGTCTTTGTTTGTTTACATTGATGTTCATGTTGTTGACATGGTGATTGTTAAAATGCTTCAGTCTAACTCAGAATGAAATGCTTAGTAACTGATGAGGGGTTTTTTTGTTTTCTTTTCCCTGCCCTCAGGTTGGCGCAGATGGAGCGCTCCAATGGCTCTCTGCCTACAGACAGCAGCTCTGCCACGGGCAGCATGTAAGTCATCACAGACTGCTTCTGTGTGTCTTTTTCTTGCTGTTGCTTCTCACTTTAGACCTCTACACTGTTCACTTGCCAGTGGCCCAAAATCAAAAGAAAATGCCAGAGATTCTGTCATGACTGTGTGCAGCGAAGGGATGTGGTAGAATATGGTGGGATAACGGGACTGTAATGGATTGGGGTGACAGAAGAGCAGTGATTGGTTTCAGGGTCTGTGATAACAATCACAGAGTCTCATTAAAGAGGAAGGAATAACAGAACAATGGCAGTATAGAATAGAACGCTTGTGTGTGAAAGTGTACAAACCTCATGTGGTCTGAAGGACATTCAGGATGAAGGTCACAGTCTTCTGTCTCCTAACGGAGAAGCCAATCAGTGGAATGAGCTGCTACAGTTCAGACATCCTCAGGAACACATCAGCCACATTTTTTTCTCTTTCCAAATCCTTTGCAGATAAAATATGTCAACTCAGATCTCAAGATGTCCCAGATTATGAGATTTAAGAATAAGATGCTCGTGTTTATGCATGTGTGAAATTAATTTGTGCTTCAGAATGAAACAGATACTCAGAATGTGCAGATCATTTCATGCCTCTTTGCCTGCAACCGTTTCAGCTGGCACCGTTATGCTTTTGGCGTCCTTCTGCCTCTGCCATTCTTGTGACGGCGGTATCTCAGCCTTGAGGGAGTTTAGCACACACGTTCCTTCAACTGGTGGGTGAACTGATTGGATTTTAATTGGCAAAGCTCTCCTAGGACACTGTGACCCTAAAAAACACAATTCTACGATTTGACAGCAGATGCTCAGCTTGGATTTTTGTCCCTTGTCCTCTGCTCCAAGCACTTCTTCCACCCAGCTGGCCATTCTTTAGCTGGTTGAGCTCTCCAGACCAACACTCTGCCTTGAAGAAGAGAGTACTGGTGACTAAAGCCTGATGTGCTGAAGCACCTGATATTCTGTTCTGATGCTTGAGTCATTCCAAACGCTGAACAACGTGTACCTGGAGAGTAAACAGGAAATATTTTTTTAAGGACAGAACTTTTAAATGGGTGTTTTTCCCTGCACAACAGTGAAAAAGTCACATGTAAGACACTCGTGGAGATGATAGGCAGCATGAAGTTCATTCTGATGTAGGCTATCTCCCCTGCTAATGGATGTACACCACATGGCCCACAACCTCTGCATGAACCCGTCCTTCAACTTACAAAGAGCCGTTTGAGAACCTGTTTGAATGAAGGCTCCCAAAAGCTTTCCTGCATCTCCACTGATCAATGGGGAAAATAAGACAGAAAAATAGGAAGACAGACAACACTGGAAACGCAAGTGGATTTATGTATTCCGCACAGCGTTCATAATGTGAGAGAAACACATTATTTCCAATTCACTTTGAAAATTGGTTTTTGTTTTTTAAGGAGATGCTGACTCTCCTGAAACAGCTCACAAAACTGTGTGTGGCGCCCTAACGAGGAAGATGATGGCTCGACGACAGTTAGTGGGCCCAACAGCAGTTGGTTAAAAACACCTACCGGGGCACTTTTGTAACATAATCATAGTTCTTGTGCCTTCATGCCAACATCAGGGTCATTACTGCAAAATCTGCATTCAGATTTGCTGCAAATCGATGGCAGTTCCAGCACAACGAAGGAGACAGTAAATCCTGCATCAGATGCTACATTTTTCCTCTACGCATCTTGTACAGAACAGCTCAGTCTGGAACACAATTAACCCACATCCACATAAGAGAAATTGGGTTAACTTAAATGTTATCATTGGCCAGAAGTTTTCCCAGTCATTTTCTGTTCTTTAAATAAACACACTCACTCAGCTGCAAAGTTCCTGATTTGTCCTCATCTCTTTTCTTTTTGCTTCTGGTTGCTGGCTGGCTGTCTCTGCACTCTTAAGAGGTTTTGGTTTTTTTCCCTGCAGTGAGCCTATTTTGCTCAAGCCTCTTTGTCTATCACTTCACTCCATCTGTCAGACTTTACACTCGTACACACACACACACACACACCAAAAACACACACATACACACACACACTCACTCTTTTCCCCTCACGCTGGATGTGATTGTAGAATGATTTTTTTTAGATTATGGAAGCCTGTTTATTGTAACATGGATAAGTGTACGTGCCAATTACATGCCTGTTTACATTTTGGCTTGTATTTTCTGATCATACAGAGCTCTGGGTTCAGTGCCAGCTGTGCACCGTTATCAATAATTGGCGTGCGTGCGTGCGTGTGTGTGTAAGCTCCAGAGATAAAGTTTGTGTGTCGTTGTGGCTCTAGTGGATGTTTTGTGTGGTGATCCTTAATTACTACATTGGTGTTTTTGCCTTTTTTGACCTCCAGTGCGTCACTAATGAACAAGATCCCCCCCAACCACAGCCGCCGCTTCCCCTTTTTTGCCTTTGTCTTTTGTTTTATCTCAGGATTTCCAGGCTCTTCCTCAGTGCTGTCACCTTTTCTCATCTTTGTGATAACTTACCCATATTATCGCGCCAGTCTGTCTTCATTTCCTCCCCTTTTTTCTCTCTTCTCCTCTTTTCATTCTTCATAGTCGTAGTCTAATCGTGTTCTAGCACTCTGCTCAGGCAACCTTGAAATTAAGCCCCAAGTGCAGAGGTAAAATACTCTTTTTGAATACTTAATAATGGAAATACCCTGCTGGACATTATGCCTTACAGTAACTGAGAGTAAGTCCAATAAAATCAAGGGGTTTTTTTACAGTAGAAGAAAAAAAATCTTCTTAATGTTGTCTTTTGTGAAGCACTTTTGGTTAAAGTGCTATATAAAAAAAAGTATGATTGTGTTTTTTTCAACTGTTTCCATACTTCTTTTTTTAAAAAGCCAGTTATGTTCTCATTTGGGACAGTTCATTTGGAATAGAGCTTAGCCAGGCATCAGGCCTCCAGACTGTTGTTGGGTAGAAACCACAGACGTCCCCTCAGCTGTGTCCTCTGCTCACCCTCACTCAGCACTGAGCTCATATTTGAGATTCATGGCAGCCAAACGGCACAGCATTCATCATCATTATTCAGATTTCTATTCTTTTCCCACACTGATGCTCTCTGCATTGTTATCTCTCTCTTTACTGCAATGAATTGTTCTGTCCTTTCACTGCACTTCCTCTTTCAGACCAGTGTAGCAGACCAGGTGGTCTGAAAGCCAGCTCTGCCCATGCACTCCCCATTTTCACACACAATGATCTCCTCTGGGATCTCTTTGCCAATTGTAATATCCTGCAGCTTTGTCTTGCTCAGGACTGTCAGAGCTGGCCTCTCCTCTGTGGTGGATTCGTGTCTCTTAATTCCTGCAGATAACCGCTGCCAAATTTGTCTCCTGTGTCACAGCATATGCATATTTACGAGAATAAATTGTGTATTTTTCGGTGGCAATGTAAAAGTAAATTTTTTGTCTCTTCCGGCTTCACAACAGCTCGAAGTTGGACATAAATCATCAGAGAAAAAATTATGAATCTGGGCAACAGTTATTTCTGTCTACCCAAAATCATGTTGGCTAATCCAAGTTTATAATGTTAAAAGGCATATTTATCTTTTAAAACAGATGATGATTGCATTGACCTGTTGAGAATAAGCTTCCACAGCCGTGGATTCAGAAATGACAAAAAAAAAAAGCCAGTGTCTCAGGAAAATTAACAATCTGTAAATATTTCATGATATTCAGCGCTGCCTTCAGTGCACGCTGACTAATTAGAATTTGAAAAAAGAAGTTAGAAAGTTGACGTGAGATGAGCTAGATGGCACCACTTTGTCTACTTTTAATGGCACTGTCTTCACTGACCACTTCGTTTCGTTTGCAGGACACTGGTGTCAGTATGACCACCGTGTGTGTGGAAAAGACACTGGACAATGAAAAATTACACTTGACATAGAAAAATGCTTGTCTTGTTTTGCAAATCCTAAAGTGCCGTGCTCAATTTTAGGGGATTAAACAGTCAGTCGATATTGGGATTACAATGTAAACTTGTCCACTTACAGGTGTGGAAGGTGTTTGTGGAAGTATTCTCCAGATTACACTCGGTAGGAAATGTTTGTCAACAAGAAAGTTCTGGGTTCGTTTCCAGATCTAAGTCTTTCTTTCTGAGTTTACATATTGTATCAAGTCCAAAAACACGCACACGTGTGTAGATTCATGCACTCGGCTGAATGGACTTGTGAGAGTCGTGCTTGGAAGCATTGCTGTGACAGAAATCCCCCAAAATACTGCAATCACACCAGTAGATTTGCCTGCAACTCCTGTGTGAGGGAAGTGAAAAAGCAGTACACACCTGCAGCTATTTTGTCTTTCCCTCCCTCTGTACTATATATTTCCGTCTGTGCGTCACCCAGGTTATTGACTCATACACACAGACGTATGCTGCACCCATTGATGTCTATCTTTTGAAGTCTCTCTGCAGATGCTGCAGTCAAGTTACCATAAATGCAGATGCTGCATTTATGGTAACTTGACTATTGTTGATATTTGCTCTAAATGAACAAATAATAATTTAGTCAGACAGTAAAACACTACACACTTCTGTTTAATATCATGTCATTAGTTTTAAGCTAATATTGTAAATTACATATTTGAAGGGAATTTTCCCAAATTATTGGAAGACAAGAATAAAATGAATAATTAATTCCTTTAACTTGTATTTTTTTTCTCACAAACAGATTATTACATAATTAATTGATTACGTGAAGGACTTTTTAATTAATAGATAGCGGGGATCTAGGTGACATAGTCCCTGGCTGTCACCATCCATAACTGATAAAATATTCAAGCTGATTTTCTTATTCTAGGAGAGAGAAGATTACGGTACATTAGTAAGTGCTCTTTAAGGGTACAGAGTTTATATTTGGTTTTGATCTCTGATATTTAAGGTTCTGAACTGTTGGAGAGATCTGACTTTTTTGTGAGATTTTGTGAGTAATTTTCATAATCATTCATTGAGTTGATGGGCAATTAAATGATGACAAATGCCTCCATCCTTCACTGGCTTGATGTTTACAAGATGTTTGGACTCATCACTCATCGCTGCTCTCTCCACCCCCACAGGGATGATGAGCACACCCTCATCCTTCAGTACTGTCAGACCCTGGGAGGGGAGAGCTCCCCCTACAGTCAACCACAGAGCCCTGCACAGATCCTCCAGGCCGTAGAGAGGGAGGAACGGGGCGAGCTGGAGCGGATCATCACTCGTTTGGAGGAGGAGCAGAGGTAGAAGACATGTCGATTAGTCTTTCTCTGAACTAACTAAAACAACACAATTGAGCTTTTGGCTTAATTTTACTTTCCCAGGATGCTTCAGAGGGAATATGAACAGCTACAGGAGCAGCACAGCCAGCGAGGTGCCCCCATGGGAGGCCAGTGGGAGTCGGAAACTTCCTTCAGTCATCCTGATGAGGCCGATCTGTTAGCCGAGGCCAAGCTGCTGCGGCAACACAAAGGCCGCCTGGAGGCCCGCATGCACATACTAGAGGAACACAACAAACAGCTGGAGTCTCAGCTCCATCGCCTCCGACAGCTACTGCACCAGGTAACACCTTTGTAGGATTCAGGAGTCAGAGGCGTCAAATGTATTCATAGAGACAGACAGTTTAGAAATAACCAATAGAAAACAGGAACAGGGCGTGTTTGTCTTTGTGGACGTTGATGGTTGTCTGGCAGGTGCAGAATAGGTTTGTCTGAGCCATTTTCCCAACTGTCACAGGGAAGAATTCACTTGTAGAGCAAAGATGGGTTTTGCTTTTAATCCCAGCACAACAAAAAAAAAATGTTTTCCACAGAAACTGTCCAACTTTGCTTTGATAAAGCAACATCAGTGCCTCAATTCACACAGAATAAACTTTAACATCACTGCAGTGGTCACATACCAATGTGTGTAACAAGAAAATTGCAGCGTTAGAGTCCACTTTAACTTTTTATATGCCGCAAGTTCCTCTTTCAGGTCAAATCAAACTCATGTCGCTACTAAATTTCTCAGTTCGAAGTTGCATTGAAATAATCTTTAAACAGTAGCATGTATCCACTTTAACAACGCAAACAAGCATGTGTTGTTTGACAGGTGACATTTGACCCATGATTTTCCTCAGAAAACAAATAAAATGAATGGATTCTTTCTGATGAGTAACAGTTTTGCGCCACCTCTTAAGTGTAGCCTCTGCACCATCGTGATTTGAAGTTTACTTCTTCCATAAATTGGCTTGTTGTTTGGGAGCAGAGGGGCAGTAATCACAGTTCACTGACTCACTCATATCAGGTGGCAGTGCTGCTTCAGTGCATCTTATTAAAACAAAACCTTCATCTGAAAAGTTGGATGCTCATGAAGAACTCTTTAACACAGTATTTCCTAGGCGTTCACATAAATCACCATTATAGATACATGTGCGCTGGTGTACCTATTGACTCTGATATATTTTATGGAACACACTGACATGCCTGAATGTCCTCACCTAAATCAGCTAATCAATGCTCAAATGACCCTAATCATGCTATTACCATTCCATCCAACCTCCCACCAGCATTCGAATCCAGTCTTGCAGATTCATTTAGTTCCTTCCTATTTGCATGCTGGGCTTGGATTTGTTGCACCAAGTGAGAAATTCACAACCCCATAAGCCAAACAAACAGCAGGCCTCTCTGAATAAACACATTGCTGCTGCACAAACGTTCACTCTCAATGAACTCTAAGACCTCAAAAGGGTATTTAGATCATGAATAAATTGTGTGGGTCAGAATGTCACACTGAAATATTTCCAGACATATGTTACATATGTTTTTTATATGTGGATCTGGGATTTTTTTTTTTTAATTTTTTACATTCTTGTAATTTCGTGTCTTCCAAGTAAATAAAACATGACTAAATAGTTGATATGTCAAAATAGTAACACTATGATGACCTTTTATGTTCGCATGCTGAAGGGGTAGCAGCCGAAGGAGCTGTTTTCCAAGCCAGTCTGGACAAATGTGGATCTAAACTTTAACTTTGCCTGTGTGCAAATGTCATCCTGGAAAATAAAATCTGTACACAAACAACCCCCAGGCCGTTTCATTCCCTATGGTCCCGATGCCGTGTCAGCTTGTCTTTCCATCAGCCATCTGTGTCACTGCTGAGCTTCAGAATAACAAAATTCAGCCCTTGTGATGGTAATGGCTGCCATCAGTGACTTTTCTCCAGTCATCCTGGAGTGACCTGTGCAAAGACAGTCTGGGATTATTCTGTAATTGTTACTATATTTCAAATATCTGCTCCCGTCCAGCAGAACATAGCTTTACAACTCATCAGGCACTCAGTCCTAAACCGCTCTGCTCTGATAGCACAGTAACAACGGGACTCAGAGAAAAACCCAGTCTGAACTTTTGCTGCTGTCCTCAATAACCTGACTGTGTGCTCTGACCATCTGCCCATGCAAATGAAATGTGTTTCTGAGTCTTTATGAAAGGTTATGAAAAATCTTTCGGGCCCAAAACAACAGCTTTTTTCTACCCATGCTCTAGAATCCCCTTGTCTGTGCTGTGAGGCATGATTAATTTCCAAGTTGTCAATAGGATGCCAAGTGGAAAAATTATGCTTTAATAATGGAGTTTTTCGTTTTTGCTTTCTCCTTGGCGTGCGTGTTTGTGTGTCTCAGCCGGACATGGATTTGAGGGTAAACGGAGCTTCCTCTCCCACCGTTCATGATGGAAGGCTGCCCGCTGAAAACTCAGGTGGGAAACATGGATGCAAAGTCCTGCATTTGCACTGATCTTGGTTGGTGAAACAGTGGTCAAATAAGACCTCGCATCACTTCCCTATAAATGGGCTCTCACCCTGGTCAGGCACAAGACCAGAGTTTGTCTGCAGAAACTGAAACTAAACCTGTGTGTGTGTGTGTGTGTGTGTGTGTGTGTGTGTGTGTGTGTGTGTGTGTGTGTGTGTGTGTGTGTGTGTGTGTGTGTGTGTGTGTGTGTGTGTGTGTGTTCAGATGAGCTGCTGGACTCCCACAACAGCAGCTCTGACCTGGCAGATGTAATGGAGCAGATTAACAACTCCTTCCCTGCATGCAGTCGTAAGTTTCCCACCTCTCCTCTCTCCCACTGTCAGATTTCTGCTTTAGCTCAAGGACACTTTTTAAGTCTGCATGTTTGTAATTTATATATATTAATATCAATGATGTAAGAGTATATAGTTGGTCCATAAAAACATGTATAAAAAAATCATCCTTATACTAAACATCCCTGATCATTTTCCTTGTAATCTGGTTATTACTATTGTTTCAGTTGTTGTTTTGGTCTGATTAGTGCATAAATTGTTAGTAGCCTATATGATTAGTTTTTTTTTTTTAAATTGCTATCTTCTCCAGCTTGCTGAAATTTTTATCATCAAGAGTCAATCAACGCTTTCCAGACACAATCAATATAATCTACAATTTCAACCAGACTAATCAGCTGCTTGATATGCCACCTCAGTTATGTTCAGCTTCTGTTGATTCCCCTCCCCAATCAGTGTTTTCCTCCATCACACAACGGTTCAGATTTGTTGGTGCGTGTGAGCTCTTCATTCTTGAGGTTTAGATTCAGATATGATTTTAACTACATAAATGGGGCCTTTAGTTAATTTCCGTTTTGATATTTGGCATGGTGATCACCCACTGTAGCAGAATTTGAAAGAACATCCATCTCTGGGTTCAAATAGCAGGTTTGAGGGCTTCAGTTAAAAGTCTGATCAACATTTCTAATCTGGCGTTATTAGCATTTGTGTGAAGCAGCCAAGCATGTGTGTGTCAATGTGGAAAAGACCCCAGGTGTGCTAAGCTAATGTAGTTTATGAAAAAGCAGGTGAAGTCAAGCGTTAACTGTTTCTTTGTCTTCCGCAGCCTCGAGTCTCTCATCCAGACCCCAGGTAAGATCAGGATCTTCCACATGTGGGTTCTGTTGATCTGCCATTAGCAGTTTTGTCCCAGATTATTCGCACAGAATCAATTAGTTCTCACAAACTCTTGGCTTAGATGCAGTAATTTCTGCACAGTGGCAGTGAGCTCTGTGATGCGACTCAGCTCATTAGGAGGCTTTGTCCAGGGGGGACTCAAAGCCTTTGGTACATGCCATCCGAGTAATCTGTGATGTTTATAGATTGCTTTTTTAGAATCTAAAGGAGGACACTTTACATGCACCACCACTGCCTCCATCCAGTTCTGGTGGCATCTTTGATTTCCACAGATCAGAAACCTCCAGCCAATCATTAGCTGTTGTCTGTAGTGGAGAAAGCTCACCAGGGATTCCACCATAGTTGTTGACGTAGAATACTTGGCAAAGCTCAGGAAACACCACAGCTGCTGATGTTAACCTGTTCTGTATGTTGCAGGTGATGTGAGGGGAAATGCCATAGGTGAGCGTCTGTAAGGGTGCGCAGAATCAACAGCATCCCCAAGCAGTTTCCTCTGACTCAGAATTCCCAAAGACGAACAGGACCAGACGTCACCAATTCTCCCACCTTGTCTTGTACTATGCAAACTGTATATTTTCCGCTTTGTAGATTGTACCTGATTTGTTTCCATATACTGATGGAGTATACAGACATAGGCTTTGTATAGCATTATTTCTTTGAATCCAACCTCCACTGGAAATGAAACAGTTGCAGTTTTTGGTCATTCCACCGCTCTACCTACCAATTCTAAACTAAAATAGTCAAACTAGCCATTTTTTTCCATGTCTGGGGCTCTTGCACATTTACTGATAGAGTGAACATCATGCACACTGTCTTATAGCATGTTTAATGTCAAGTTCCCCTTTAAAGCATTAATATGCAGTCAGATTTTATCACTTCAGTTTCATCCATGTAAACTTAACCCCTTCTGTGCCTATACCGTTTGTCATTCCACACGTGGAAGACAGAAATTAAAACTGGGATTGTGTATAAAAAAGGCATTTCGAAATATAAATAATGGTTTAAATCTAGAGTTGTTTTGAATTTGGGTTTTACAACTGACCCGTCATCATCATGTAGAATATTTTTTTACAGAGGAATATGTGGACAAATCAGAAAGCCATGATTGCCTTGCTACCTCGGACTCACAGATGTGTTTTCGGTTTTGCGGTTAACTCTGTTGATCACCAATGCTCTGGTTGACTGCTCTGGCACGTGTTGATGTGTGCTAAAAAGATGACATGCATAGAGGGAAAAATATGTTACAATTACTGTACCACAATGGGTCTGTGGCCTGCTGAAGCTATCCGCCCGCAACGGTGAGTTACGAAACTTGTATCTGTTGATTTTTCCACTGGCCTTCTAGCACTGGTCCCTCACTACATTGTGTTGTGTTTTCTATGGTATCCTGTAAAACTTGTGAGACCGAACAACACTACTATAACCTCCACTGACTGTAGACTAATGTTGATGTTGGTGATGATTTTAATGATTCCACTCACAATAAGCCGTACCCTAGCAGAATTGTGTCACGTCTCCTGAGGTGTGTAAAATAGATTGAACACACTACATGTAATATGGCTATGTGGTTTTATTCTAAATAAAGTTTTTACAACATGTGTGCAATGCTGTGCCAGTCTTTGTCTTCTGTGTTTAAAATCATTTATAAAATGGCAAATTAATTGCATCAGTATTTTTCATGAGTAACAGGCCACCAAAACACCTACAATGACTGTGAAGGAGACAAAGGCTCAAAATCTTAGATGAGGTAGAGTTTTTTTTATCCTTTAAAGTTTTATCAGACGGAATATCCCCTCCTCAGGTGGTTTACCTGTATCAATAATCCCAATGGTACTAGTGCAAGTGAAGCTCTCTGCCCCCTTCAGGCGCTCTTGATCTTGGTGGTGACAGAAGATCAACAACATAAGTCAGCTTCTATCTAGAACCTTAATCAAGACATTCCTGTGGTCTTATTTTATATTTTAAATAGTTTATTGATATATCATTGTTTTCATTAAGAGAGCATTAAGCAACAGAAATTTCAATTTTATCAAGGAAAAAAAAGGTTGCAAAAATATTTGTGTAAAATAGCATCCAGCCACTAGTCGGCGCCCTGACGCAGAATGAGTTGAAAAAGCTACCTTTAGAGTGAATTACAACCGCCGATAAAACACTACTAGACGAAGAAGAAATTACTACTGCGCAATATCACGGCTAACCTGGGCTGCCCTCTTCAGTTAATAAGAATATTAAGGCAAATTAATTTACTGGCCTATATTTATTATTTTGGGTTGGTTTTTTTTAATATATATAATTGTGGCTGTAAACCTTGTAACACAAATGCAGGTGTTAGCGGAAATACTAGTTATAAATGTATTTAAACAGCGTTCTGCTCTTGTTCATATTCAGTCAGTGGCTGAGGCTCTACTTTACTAGTCGGATCCTGAGCTAAGTTTAATGCTTCCACCCATTTTTGTCCTTGGCTTTTGTCAATTTGGCTGAAAAACCTGGCACACAGTGGGACTCATTTCATATTAGCTGTTAATTTATATTGATTTGGTTTCCTCAACTTACCCCCCCATCACAGAATACTGGCCAACAAAACAAGTCAGCCATGTTAAATTCCATTTAGTCTGTATTTATTGTTCTGCAGGGTTAGAGTGAGATTGTCTTGTTTCTTCTGTTTTATTTCCTTGCAGGAATGTAGCACTATGGAACTGTTAATAATGTGTAATTCTCCACAGCCATCTGTGCTCTAGAATTTGTGGTGATTTGTCTTTGGTGCTGGATGTTTATTTTCGCCTTTCCCATCCCATTTCTCCATAGTGCATCAGCATTTGCTGGCATGAAGATCCATCCGACAGCTGCACCTTTGATCAGATGCTTGGCAGGCAGGATTAGGCCTCGTTGCGTGGGGGTCTTGGTGGCTGCCCCTGGCACAAGCCGAGAAAGTGGGACAGATGTTGAGGAATGGGGACATCACGTGGTCACATGCGCAGGATAAAGTAATGTACTTTTAACCCCAAAGTCAGCAAAAAGACTAAAGAATAAGTGTCAGATAAGCCAGAGGGGACTGGGATAGTGAGATAGTGTTTCAGGTTTTATTACTTGTATTGTGTCAGCACTCGGATCTCTGTTATGCTTACGCCGTGCTCCTCAGTGCAAATGTTCTACTTGACTTAAGCTTGTATCCTAATGAGCCTCCCAGCCTTAACAGTGCCCATGCAGCACAAATCTGCTGTTTATTGTCCCCAGTGCACCTAAGATCCCAAATTATGCTGATTGTCCTGCTTTGTGAGTTAGTGTTAGCACCATATTAGCTCTTTGTTTGACAATTACTTTTAAGTAGCTAAGTCTTCTGGCAGCACTGACCAAAAGGTTTTCATTTTGGATGCCTTTTAGGACTATTTGGGGGCTTTTTGTTTGTTGTTGTTGTTGTTGTTGTTGTTGTTGTTGCTGTTGTTCTTACCTGTGTCAGCTATTTGTTCTCTGATCATTAATATGAGTGAAACATTAGAAATCAATTGTTATATCGATTTTATTTGCCCTTTTCATGTTTCTGATCCACATAAAAATAATCATTCACTTTTCATGTGAAAATAACTGAGATCTTCCATCATTCTAATGTTGTTTTACTGTAATGTATCAATGTTAGTGACCACACGTCTTCTCTAAGACCAAACAGATCTAACGAACATACATATTTTCTCTGATGTTGTGTGTCACTTCTCATGTCTGACCTTGAGACAGCAGTGAGTAAATGTTGCTACAGTATCTGCTCCATCCAGCTGTGCAGTTTTAAACCCAGGTCAGACCACACATGGAGGCAGGTTTAAATTGGAATTCTGTTTAGCAGCTCTGCTCGCATTAGCCTGTTTTACCCATAGTGTTTTACTTGTTTGCTCTGTTGTCACTGCAGAACAAAAAAAGCCGTTCATCATCTTCAAGCATAAAAAGGTGGCCTTACCGTCTCTCTCTCTCTCCCTTCATGCTCTATCCGTGCCCATCTCAATGCACAGCCCTCTATACATTTAAAATAATAGGGATTTTTTTCTGAGAATTGAATTAGATGGCAATAAATGAGCTATCACACAGGAGCTTCAAAGGGGCTGGTTAGCTCAAAAAGAAATGACTGGAATAACCTTTCCAAGAATGTGTCCCTAACCTCTTTAACCGGATCATTCCAGATGCGTGGTCAGGGCTGAAGACTAATGACAGAAGACAAACCGAAATCTGTGAGTCTAAAATTAGAGCAGCAGGGGTGAAATCAGTCAGTATTTCACAGCGTGGACCGTTACCTCCACACAGGCTCATGATTATTGCCTCTTCTTACATGGTTCAAATATTAACCAGCCAGGCAATGTTTAGATATGATGGGAATCAGGGGATCTGTGAAAAAGAGCTCTGAGCTCTCACTCACTGCTGAGGTGGGACTTGGACCAGGGAAGCTCTTTGTGACCCTTGACATGAACTGTGTTCCAATGGTGGGGGTGATTCCTTGAGGCACCTTCTGCAAAGATGGTTGCAGTATTAGAGGAGCTGGCTATAATCCATGACAGGACGTGACAAGTGGACATCCTGATGTCACTGCAGATTTAGCTGAAATGCCTCCTGGGACCAGCTTCTGCTGGTCAGCACGCTTGCATGGCTGGCAGGTCATGCTTGTTTCTCCAGTATGCTTTACCAAAGTCCTGTAGTTGGTGGAAGAGAAGCAGTCTGAATTCTTAAAGCTCATCTTGTTACTTTAGCTGCTATGTGGTTGTAACTTTAATGTGTGGAATTCATTATCCACACAATTGATTAGAATACAGAAATTCCTGCTGGGATTATGTGAACAATGGGAGCTGGGTTAGACAGGCTGATTTGGTTTGGTTGTTGATGTGGAAGGTTTTCTCAGTTTGAAATAAAAGGTGGATTTTGTTTTTACTGAATCTCCCAGGTCTGTTTGTCTGTATTGATGGGAGCAAGTTAGAAAGACACCGCAGTGATGCACTTCTCTTCTATTTTCTAGGTTATCTGGGTGACTTGAGACAAGCTTCGCACGTCTGTCTTAAAACTGGTCGACAGAAAAACATTCTGAAGTGTAGATTCTTCAGAAGTAAGAGTAATTGTTCAGGAACATGTTGAAAACCCCTCACTGGAGGTTAAAATCCTAAAACTTGTCGGTGAAAAGAAAGGACAATCCTTGAACTGAGGGAAAAGCAACAGTGATGAAGTCAAGAAGAGGAGTAATCACAACCTACACCTACACGACAGAAGGTAATGACAGTTGCATACACACCCAGATCACAAAAAGAAACAAAAAAACAAAAAAAACACCCTTTAGGAGTTTCTGGACTGGATTTTCAGACCACCTTCAGGATCTAGTAGGAATAAACTGTATTGGCTCTGAATGATTTGGGACCAGGGTTTTGCAGATGCTGGGACATCTAATGCAAAGAGCTTTTTAAGAAATTGTGCCTTAATAATTTCTTCAAGACTTGAAAATTACATTGACTCGGGGACGCGCAGCAGAATGAGAGTCTTTGTCTTCTAAATTTCACCTTCTGACTCCTCTCAAATCTGTAGTCCATTATTCATGAATGACATGAGCTTCCAGGGAAATTGATGCTCCACTTTCCCTAGCCCCTCTCTGAAAACACACAGAGCTGATGGAGCTGAATGCAGTCTGGTTCGGGGCTTTCTCTCCCTCTCTCCCTCTCCCTTTGTGACTCTGGCCTTTTTTTCATTGCTGTAATCTTACTCGGAATTATCTGTAAGTTCTGCTCTTCTGTTTGGCACAGATTGCATTTGGAAACCAGGTTACCCTCAGGGGAGGGCGCTTGGACCACGTAATCCCTCGTTTTTGTTCCCAGATCAGCAGATGAGCAATAGCAGCACTGTGCTGTGGTCTCATCCGAACCAGCCTGCTGATGAGGGATAAGCTGCATGATCACAGCTGTGCCCGTGTGTGAATGTATTCACGCTGGCCTTGTTTTATGTGGATAGACCGAATTAGTGCTGTGTTTTTATTTGTGTCCAGTTGTATGGTGTTGGTCTCAATGCAGCCTTACCATCAGTCTCTAGCCACTGAAATGGGAGCTGTTTTGATGTTGTCTCTGAAATTTGTATTATAATTTCTGTCATATTGAACTGCTGCTTCGCTCTTGTGTGGTTTTGCCAGACTGATAAAATTCAGGAAAAAGTTGAAAAGTGGTCTCTTTGTCATTTAATCTTAGACTGCATTGTTAGCAATTTCTCTTGACTCTTGACAGCTCTGATCAGTTTTCTATCAGCTGCAGAAGCCAGTTTGTTCTGTCTTCCTAATGGTGGCAGAGAAATAACTGCACCAAGCATTTTTTTATTTTTTTTATTTTTTAGGAATTGCTCAGAAGTCTGAGCCTGTGAAAGCTTTGAAAATGCACTGACTGACTGTCTGGTTCCAACTACTATTGCGGTTTTTCAGATAATGGCAGGGCAGCACGAGCAACTTCACTTGGGCAACTCTGACTCAGATTTGTGCAAAAGCTGTGATTTTTACATGTTTGTAAATGATCGAATGTGACACTGTGTGTAAATTTTACAGTATATTTATTTGATTCTAATGAACTTTGTTTCAGTATCACCTCAGAGGTGATTTGGCAAAACAGATTCATCCATCCATCCATCCATCCATCCATCCATCCATCATTCCTCTTATTCCCAGCAGACACAGGTGAGGGGCAGGACGATGCCATGGACAGGCTGCCAGTCCTCTGAAGGACACACAGTCACTCACAGAGCCCATTATCAATGTCTTTGACCTGAGGAACCCTAACGGGCTGGCCTCAGATCAGAACCTTCTCACTGTCAGACGACAGTGCCGTCATGTCCCCCACACCGGGCTGGGCTAGATCCAGAAATAGCAGCCACAAGCTCTCTTCTGTTATATTCAATCATCCAAAGTTTTAATGTGAAGATGCGTGTGATGTGAACATACTGTACTCATAATGAACTGAGTAGTCTGCTTTGATATAGCATAAATATTTTTTAATGGGTTTTTGGAAACTATTTTTAAGGTCCAGTCCTTAATAACCAACCTTTGTAAAACAAAGCCATACTTAAATCACTGACTGAGTCATGACGTCTGCACTGTATCGTTCTCATTGGCTTTGGGGGTTTTAGGAGCTTCATTGACCCCATTTTCACTCCAGCTCATCTCAGTAGCAAACTGAAACAAAACCTGGAAGAATTCAATTTGCAGTCGAGCTGATCAGCACTCAAAGGAAAGCTTAGATAGGATTTCTAGTGAAGGCTTTGAGAACATGGGTTCAGCGTCGTAATTAAAATTACATCAAGTAGTGAAATGAATTAGAGGCTAAATGTGCATAAAGGGTAATCATCCGTTCAGTAGCTGGAGGTCAGACTTTGTGTACTTTAGTTTCTGATACTAGATGAGTGCTGGCATGAAACTAATGAACATGTTCGGGGAGCAATCTGACAAGCAATAACAAATAAAGGTTAATCGTTAATTACCACAATACATGCAGAGCTAATAGCACAAAAGGAAGTGGGCAAAACTTTGTGATGATGTAAGAGGGAAAGAAAACCACGATGATTTGATTGAGTTATTGATGATGAATATGAGTTTGTTTCCTCACATTGCCAGGCCACCTTCATCTCATCTCTTTTCTATATTCTGCACTATTTTCTAGAAAAAATAAAGCTATGCATCAGTTTAACCCAAAAGTGAGAGAACTGACTGCTTTAAGTGTATTATAGTGTTAGCATATCAGTTGCATATCTTCAGGATGTGGCGTAACACAGAACAAAGTTCACAGTGTGTTGTGGGTTTGTGATTTAATCCCCTCCTTTGTTGACATATTTTATGCTAATTTTATCGGCTTGTTTCTCCTTACTGTCCATTTCAGTGGCAAAAGATGATTTGATGTTGCCAACATGCCCCAGAACCCTTATTCCTGCAGCAGAATGGCATCTACAAGCGAATTATTCATGGTTAGGATTCACATATTGAGCGTACGTAATGGTGTAAGCCATAAAATGGGTGGATTTATGCTAGTTTGGTAGACAGCAAGCACAGATAAGCATTTCTTCTCAGTGGGTATGTGGAGCCAAAGCCCATATAAAGTAACGATGTTTTTGTGCTTTCTTTATTTTCTAATGGTACGGTGCGTGTGTGTGTGTGTGTGTGTGTGTGTGTGTGTGTGTGTGTGTGTGTGTGTGTGTGTGTGTGTGTGTGTGTGTGTGTGTGTGTGTGTGTGTGTGTGTGATGTATTTTGTTGACAAGTAGTCTAAATCAATTAACTGAAAATACCGATTCTCTGGAATTATTTTGGTAAGATCAGTCTTATACAGAAGTGGGTTTGAGCTCTCTGCTGAGTAAGACCTGTAGGCAGACTCATGGCGCGCTTGGGGATCTGAGCCTTGTACTTTATTGTGTTCCTTTTTAAATGATAAATTGGATTGATATTTTTGAATTAACTACTACCCAGTAATACTTCTACAATAGGGCAAGCAATAGTTTCTGGAATCTATTTGGAAGAGAAAGTGATATTTTTTTTATTGTCATTTGTTTAAAAAAAAAAAAAAAATCATTTTTATTTTGTGTCCTCTGTTTGTTGCAGAATATGATCAAGTGCTGGATGTCACGGCTGCCGGTTTGCCACCAGGGTTTTCCCCCCCTGCTGCCTCTGCCAGCCTGCACCTGTCCTGCTGCCGGCCTGCCTCCCGGGTCTCCCCTCCTCGCCTCACCTGCGCCGCGTTCCTGATTAGCCGCACCTGCATCTCATCTGCCAATCTGCACGGCTCGGACTTTGACTCTTGGCCAGATTGTCTTGTGAGTTTTGCAGGCAGATCTTTCCAGCGTTTTTTTTTTGCCCGTTTGCCCGTGTTTGATCCTGCCTGCACCTGACCTGCTCCTGTGGTTGCTTCCTGGTAAACCTGCCTGCCTTCTGTCCCCTTTTGAGATCGCCTGATCTGTGTCTGGCCGAGAGTGGGGATTCCAGAGTTTCTATCTGCCGTTGTATCGCCCTTGGATCCTCCCCATGAGCCCTGACACCAGCGTCCGAGGGTCAATGTATCATTGCTGCAAAGAAACAGGATGCAGCAGAGGTAATATTATCTCATTTTCTCTGTAATTTTGAGCCAAGACTAGCCCAGAATTTATGCTCAACATCATCCATGAATCTAAATTCATCGTTTTTACATATTTAAAGATGTTGTTGAAGTTCACTCACCATCTCTGGAGCTTACTGTGCCCCTGCACATTACCGCTCTATGTTAGTAGCAATTTATATATGAACATAAAAAAAACTGAATGCATGTAAAGGTATGGATCATATAAGAATGACATTTTATTTTAATCAAACTGCTTTTCATCGATGTCTGACTGAACCTGACAAAGTTTCTTTCCCCGGTAACAGGAATAAACACTTAAACGTGTTCCGTGTGCTCCTAAAACCAGTCTTTGATACTTTTAGCTCTCAAAGCTCATAGGTTTAGCTCACGCTTTCGCTACAGTTGTGAAACATAATTTCACGTAGCAGCAGCTAACCGTTGCAAGAGTGTGATGTGTGACCAGTGCTGCTGCAACGCTGTTGTCATACACAGCCTAAAGGCCTCCACCCTCCATTTTCTGCCAGCAAAAACACTGAATAATCTCACCTCTTCACACAGTCAGGGCCACTGAGATTACCCGCATGTCCAATATGTTTTCCTCATCAATATCCTCAGTTGCTGCTATCTCCCCAAAGCCATCAGATGCTATATGAAAGTTTGATGCATTCACAGAGATTCAGCCATCAAACCTGACATCATTAGGTTTTTATTAAGTGCATAGTGAGTACAAGTTTTCTTCTGTCAACTTATCATCATTATATACACAACTTTTAATCTGTTTATATGGTCACCGGAAAAGAAAACAGTTTATGCTCAGAGTATGATATGAGACTAGAAAATATAAAATTAAGATGAATGTAGACACTTTTTACCTACAGGCTATTCACTTATTAAAGGTTCAGAATAAATCTTTTATTAAATTGTTATCTGTATATATTTAAAAAAACAACAACATCAGGAGCTGTTTTTATGTGTTTCACCATCTTTTCCAACATTTGCTAAGCTCAGAGAACAAGAACGCTAAAGAATTACTAAAGCTTTTATATGAAATTCTTTCTTATTCTTGCATAAGCTATCTGGTAGAGTGACTTCAGTCAATAACTAGCTAGTGAGGGACAGGAGTAAAGTCAATAGTTTTAAAGTAAATAAATAAGTTAATGATGATTCAGGATGATGTTACTCAGAGACTGACTATCGTTTATGTTTGCAATCATAATTGGCTTAATGACACTCAGTAGCCAGTAGCAAGCCTTCCCTGTGCTTATAGCTGGTAAAGGGAGAGGGGAAAATGAATCTTGAAGATCTTTTTTCACAGACCATGAATTTGGAAGAACTGTGGTAAAATCGTCTGTTGCAGGTAGTGATTTGAGTTTTAGCCTGAGTTGCACTGCCTGAATCCATCTTTGCCTGCATCAGGTTAATTTCACAATAATGGTAATTGATAGTGCCAGTGGTTAACTGCATTTGAGCAAACTTGTAGGGGGAAAGTATTTGAAGACACGGGTCGCTGTGCCTTTGTGTCACGATGAACTGCAAGCTGTTACCTGTCTCAAGAGGCATCAGTCTGCTGAAAATGTGGCGTCAAATTAGGCCTCTTTCTCCTCCCATCAAGCTCGCTGCACCCCAGAATTACAGGACAAACTCAGGAGGGACTATGTAAGGAAGTAGAGTGTGTTTCCATCTAACGTGTGTGTGAGAAGGAGGGAAAGGTGTCCATTTGCAAAATTCATTATGACCAGCTGTTAATGGAATTGATTTTGTAGGCAAATACAAGATAGGGTTGAAGATATATATAAAAGTGGGAATGCTATTATAGTAGCTACTGTATATTATTTAACTATGCAAACTTTTCTGAAAGCAACACACGCACACACACGCACGCACGCACGCACGCACGCACGCACGCACGCACACACACACACACACACACACACACACACACACACAGAGTTCTGATTGAAATCTTCTGTTTGTTCACCTTTGGTGTACTTTTGTGGCTGAATGTAAATCTAAGGTATTGAGTGCCTCCTGGTGAGTAGAATGGTTCTAGACTATTTACCATTTGCTGTGAACTACAAAATCTTGAGAACATTTTACAAGAAATTCAGATGAATAAAGATCAGATGTTCATCTGCAATCAGATTACATTGCAAATTGAGATTGAGCTGAAAAGCAGAAAGAAGTCTGCTGGCCCTGGACTTTCATGTATGTTCTGCTCATTAACACTGAAAAAGCTTCATCTCTTTTTTTATTTTTTATTTGTTATTTTTTTATTTTTCCAAGACAATTAAATAACCAGAATAATTCTTCCTGTTGTGGCCAGGAAATATTTATTCACAAATAATTCGGCCTTATTTTTTTTTTTTTAACCCCAATTAAAATGCATAGATGTTGGAATTACTGTTGATGGTTGACAGATTTACCCATTACATATTACATATACAGTACATGCACATCTTAATGCTTCGATTTCTAAAGGGACTCAGTAGAAAGTAGAACAAGAGTAAAGTCAGTTATCAAAAGTTCGTAGCAGTTTATTCCCAGTGTGAGTCCAGGCAGCTCAGAATGATAGAATGATCCAATAATGTCTCATCATACCTGCACTGAAATGGTCGGGTAGAGACATTTTGGTTCAGTGGCAATATCATCTGCCAGATAAATCAAAATGAAATAAAATGTCTGAGAGATGAAGCAGAGCCACTGTATATCTTTTGTTACCATGGAAATGAATGCTTTTTTGACTGAAAGGAAGAGCTATTGTATTATTTTAATGAAATGTTGCTTTGGCAGTGGCATTTTATCAAAGCACTGAGACTTCAAATAAAAAGAAAACAGGAAAAACAAACAAAAAAAATCTGAGTGCTGTTCAACATTTAATATGATGACAGGATTTCTTTCTTTCTGTAATTAATTAATTACATTAATTAATTAATTTCTGTATCAGGATTTAAGTGTATACTTAAATCCTGATAGCCTAAGTGGCTCAATTATCTGCTTGATAAGAAACATTATTTTACCTTTGGGTACCTTTTAGCAATAAATCTAGGTCATGTTTTTGATTAACAGTATTGTGATAATATTTTAGCTGTATGTAAGGTCAAATGACTCTCATGTTTCTGGATAAGAAATATTTGATCGTAGTTGTCCAAACTTTTGGATGAAGTCTGTCTGAGCCTTAACCAAAGCCTCTTCATCGATGTACACAGATGGTCTCCTGGCTGAAACAAAATACTGCACCTTCCTCATGCTCCAGCCCAGGACATACATCAGCAGGCCACACACAGCCGCTGTGGACCTGCCCACTCCAGCGTTACAGTGGACGTAAACGGTGTGACCGTTCTCCAAGAGGCCATAAAGCAAGAATACAGCCTGGGGAAGCATCCGGATCCGCCCTGCAGAGGAATAGATACTCAAAGTCATTAAAATAAAGGTAATGTTTCCAACTCTCAGCTTTCCAATAATTAACCATAACAGCAGAGAACAATTTTAAGCAGAGGCGACCCCATTCTAGATAGGGGGTTTGGATTAAGTGTTTCTGTAAATGTGGTTTAATGCATATCTAGTGAGTAATTTCATATTCAAGAGATGTGTGTCATGCTGTGACAACATCTCTTTCCTGGCCTTAGATACAGTAAGTGGATCCATGAAGTTTAATGAGTGATGGTTATTTTTATTTTTTTTTATTCCTTTTGACACATTCATTTTTACTAAAATAAAGCCTGAATGCCCCCAAATTCCTTCTCACCTTCAGTGCTCATGTCCGGTGTGGGGATCCAAACATACACCAGACCATTATCTTTGTACAAATCCATCATGACCTCTGGAGTCATTGGTTCTGCACCGTTACGAGTGCAGCCGCTGGAGTTGTTTATCACATCCCACTCTGTTTGGAAGTTCATCACAGCAGTGATTCCCAATTCGTACTTCATTTTTATCGTCACATGTTCCACCTGTCGAGGACAGCTGCCAAGCCAGACACGTGGCAGCACCCTGGAGGCCACAAACACATTAATAATACTTTATTTTTAGATGTTTCATACACAGTCAATCTTAGTAGCTAAATCAGCTGATCTTTATAACTGTTTTTTAAAAGGTAATTTTAAAAAACGGTCCTAAAAAAACGGCTTAAAGCTTGAAAAATGATAATTTGTACAAAAGTTAGTCAAGCATTAAGTGAAAGTTAAAAAAATCGTATAATTACTACTGGCAAGTGCGTTTTTTCTTTTAGAATATTCTTAAACAAATTGTTTTTCCCTCCCTGACAAACAAATGGCGCAAGAAATGATATGTTAAAGGTTTCATCCCTCATGGTTTCTTTGTCTTCTTTCATGAGCCTCTCGGTTGTGATGTGTTATTGACCTCTTCTCCCCCTAATTTTCTTCCAGATCACTCTGGTCTAAGGAGACCTCATTTAGCGCTCGGTAGTATTCAACTGCTAAGAAAAGGCACTGTTACACCCCTGTTTCACCGATTTAGTTTCTGAACCATCTACAGATCTAAATGTGTCCGATACTCAGCGTTACATGCGAGGTCTGGCGTAGCCATTGAAAAAGCCCTTACTGGGGAAAATAGGAGAACTCGGTGCTTCCAACTGGGCTCAGGTCCCTGACAAAAGCCTTGTAAGGTCTCTAGACACAGATTAAAGGCTGGTGCCAGCAAACAAGCAGGCTCACTTTGTTGCAGGTTATGCGCTTGCTGTTCCAAGGCCCTGGGCTCATATCTACTGTGCCTGGCAAACCATCAGCATGTGGCATACAACACAAAAGCATGCTGGGTGATGTGGCATTTTTAACATCCACATCTTGGGCTGTACAAAAAAAGCCACAAAGGACACGGGCCTAAAAAAAAAAGTAGGATTGTAGGATTGATTTTATTTTCCCAAGTTCTAACAAAATCAGTTATTTTCACTCTACCAAAATTATTTCAGGACAAGTGAGGATGTTTATGTTGTCGAGTGGGCATAATGTTGTCCATGTGTTTACTGTCAGTGTGATTTAAAGGGAGCGCCTTACACCAATTGTTTATGGGTTAGTGTAAAAACGGGTACACACAGAGGGTTAAATTTACAAGTTACAAGTGAAAATAGGTCCAGACCAATTGAAACTTGATCTATTATCTTAGAAACTGGATTTCCATCACGCAGGGACATCAACAGGTTTCATATTGATGTTCAGATTATTGTAGTCTTTAACTTAATTTTATACTATTTTTATAGTATTTTGTAACTACAATCCGTGGATCTGTTTTGTCATTTCCTCGGCTTTCTGGGGATGATGGTGTTGTTAAATATGCCTGAAGTATTTACAAAAACTGAACTGAGGGTGTGCCAGCATAAACAGAATTTGCATGTGGTAAATGAGAGAACAAAGCCAAATGTGAATCAGACTGAGTTTGTGAGTCTAATGAAGACAGAAGTAACCTGCAGCATGGTATCCTACACTGGATGGACCCTCCTGATATGTGCATTCCTCACTGGGCGAGGTGAGCTTTTATGCAATTATAAAACAATTTACAGTCAACTTGAAATGACTTAGGTTGTATCAATATAGCAAGAGATTATGCTTTTCAGGATATCTCTTCAGGGTTTTTGCACATTGAATAAATTGGGTAATAATTCCATGTTGAATCTACTAAATCAAGTTAAATCTTTTAAGCCATTTCCCTATTTTCAAATTTTTTTGCAACTAAATGTAACATATTAAAAATCCCAGAGTTATCCATAGGTAGAGTCTTTAACACTGAAGAATAGGCGGAGGCAGTTAAATTAAGTTGGCCATGAGCACATTCTAATTCATCTAGCATGCTTTTTGACTTTTAAAGCTTTAAAACTTAGGTTTTGATTTTAAAATTAAACTTTTATTTTCATGATTTAAGTTTCTAGGTATTTCATATAAAAATGTAAAATATATACTTTGGCAAAACAGTTAACTGTAAACATATTGATCAAAATCAGAACAATATTGGATTTATATTCTATTGGCGACATCAAATGCCTCCTGGGTTGACACAGCCGAGATCTAACATTTCCACCCATCAGTCATTAACTCTGTGTCCTAGTTTTAACAACTTGCATCACTTTACCTTGTACTGATATACTGTACCTAAGAATATTTGCAAAAGTCAGTAATTAAGCTGACATTTGTTGTTTTAAAAATAATTTAAAGCAATTTTCAAGTCCACAAAAGAAACTAGAGGAAACGGCTGTAGCTCTAGTGCCACCTTGTGGTCATGGTTTGAACATTACAATATCTGCAAGTTCACTGCGCCTGTCACATTTGTTAAGTCGTATGAGCTGTAATTATTTTTTTTCCTTTTCTCCCCCAGGATCAATGTCCCTAGGTAAGTACAAGAACGTTTACTGCCTAAATAGTTGATGGTTAAAGTAATACTAAACATGAATTGAACTTTCCTGCATTTGCCTTCACACACAGCTCCTTCTGTCAGATTGTGGAAAGGCACCACTGAATACAGTATCTGAGACAACAAACAGCACCGATGCCACAGTTGGATCGTGGCCCTGGCAGGCCAGTTTGTATTTCAGTCTTGTGGATGGGCATGTGTGTGAAGGCACGCTTATCAACAACCAGTGGATACTCACTGCAGCTCACTGCATCCTAATGTAAGGGGACTAGAGCACGAACTAGAATCCTACCATGAAGTTCCATGAGAAATATACGATTTGTCACATATTGCAATAAACAAATGTGATTGGCTTTTCTTCCTTCGTCAAGACGCATCTCTAGTGCATGGGTCGTTTACCTTGGAAGAGAGAGTCAGGATGACCCTAACAAGTACGGGGTGAAGCACTCTGTGTCCAAGATCATCGTTCATCCTCAGTACAATGAAACCATCCTTGACAATGATGTTGCCCTGATGAAGCTCAGCAGCACGGTCACTTTCACCAACCACATCAGACCCATCTGTCTGGCAAGTAAGTCGAGCCAGTTCTATACCTCCACTTCCTGCTGGGCCAAACATAAGAGTGGTGAGTAATTTCTGACCTGTCCCTCTAGCACCAGTATCTGATCAAAACTCACCCACCTGCTCCTTCAAATCAAGACAAACCTGCCATACAGGAGTCTGTTTATAACTTGTTAAATAACAGGCACATTTCTCATGAACCCATCTGGTCTTTGCTTGTTGGCTTTTCTCTACAAGCCCACAATTTGCAGTCACTTCAAAATGATTTCTCAATACTTGAGATAAACACTGGGGGTAAAAAGATCACACATTAAATTATGTTGTCAAGTTTCCTACTGCAATAAAGAAACAAACCCATTAGATCTGATTTTGTGTTTCACTATGAAAACCTTCAATGACATGATGATTATTTGTCCTGAGGATAAAGAGTGTTTATTGGGATCAACGCTCTTTCCCACAGGCCCGCTGCCAGACCATTCGATACTGCAGCAGGTTTGTGTCCCTGTCATGGGAAAAAAGCAGTGTGGTTGCAGCTACTTAGGATCAAATAAATCCATCACTGACAAAATGATTTGTGTAAGGCCGGAAGTCAAACTAGCATGCCAGGTAACATTCATGGCTATCCTATTCATCATTACCTGTTTAACATTTTCTACAGTATAAGAACAACACAAAGATATCTTTGATGCTACTTTTGCGCTTTTACAGGGCTACTCTGGAGGACCTTTACAGTGCAAGCAGCATTCAGTGTGGATTCAGGCTGGCGTTGCCACTTTTGGGGAACGTTGTGACCGTTCTGATTACCCTAAAGTCTATTCCTGTCTGAGTGTCTGAGTTTCAGAGGTGGATCAAGGATGAAGGGACAGGGGCTAGCATGGGCTTTAAAACGTTCATCTCCAACCGTACCAACCCAGACGACAGCTTTGTGTGTCCGAATTCCTCAACAGCAGCTGCTACACACACCTGGGTGTTTGTCATCTCAGTGACAGTGTGCCTGACATACAGATCGGCTTTATAGCAGTTTCTCATATTCTCAGTCATAGTCTCATATTCTCCTGTGGTGCCCCTTATGCATGATGCCCTGGGTGCTGCAGCACTATCTCATGGAATAAGACCAACATCACGTCGTCGTTTTATGAATTAAAAATAAACAGATTGTAAAGTGAGCGACAAATTTCCTGTTTTTAATCAAATAACATTTTTCAGCCACATACAAACTGAACTTTGGGGCAGGGGCGGCCTTCGCTGTTCCTAGATCAGTGATTTTCTGTTAAAGTAATTAGCAACAACTGAAAAACACGCTTAACACCACTCCAAAATACAAATGTGTTTATGTCTTCAACTTTAGAATCTTCCTTCAGCAGTGTACTAAAAGTGTACCAAAACTATTTGGTGGTAACATTTGGTCAGTCTTAGTCATAAATAGCATGAATATGCAAAGATGGATGTACTGAGAAAATAGAAGTGTAAAGGCATAATGATTTAAATTGTCCTATGTTACCTGGAGAAATGCATGGCTTTCTGACCGGCAATGTGGAAGTAAAAGTTGGTTGTGTGTTTCATCTCATCAGTGTGTCCTGTTTCCTCTATCCAGTGACCAATAGGTTGGCAGTACACACCATCCACAATGTTCCTGGTATCATAAATACAGCATCGGTCATGGCTGGGTCCGCTCCCTGGTGACAGAGAAGGCAGCCTTTCTGGAGGTTAGTAACCAAAAACACACACCAGTACAATAAAAATACATTTCAATATACCAATAGTTTTTTTTGAGCCAGTTGGATTTTGTTAGCGTAACTTTACCGCCATCTTCTGGTGCCATTGAGGAATTACAATATACATGAAACATGGCGGACATGTTGTTTTTGTCCGTCGACGGTATTTTTCTCTCAACACGTCTCCAGAACAAGTATTCCTGGCACAGGCTACATCTGATTTGTCAAGTATTGTATATTATAGATCTATACCTTCCCAAATAGTAGTGCCCCCGGCTCTTTTGAGGAATTTGAACCATAGCATGTCTTGAGATGGTTCTGCTAACTCAACGTCGCCGGTCCACAGACATGGTTCATGCGGCGACAGGTGCTTGCGTGAAGCCTTCATTGGAACTGCTTTGCCGGGGTTCCAGTGTCCCATTTCCACTCGTGAACCCAAAACGAAAACATCGACGTTTGGACACTCCGGAGTGAGGATGACACCGAACCTGAATAACATCGTCGCGGACGGGAATAAGTTCCTTACATCAGCGTTGCGGCTTTATTAGAGTTACAAACAACTGCCGGAGTCCTGGCTAAAAATAGAGCCGCAGAGGACGTTAGCAGCCTTACAGGCAACTCGGCCCTTCAAATTCTGGAATTGAATTGAAATAAACCGAAAGGCGTTTAACAAGAGTTGTTAAAAATGAAAATACAGCAGTTTGAGGATAAGATTAGGTGATGGACATGAATAATATTCTATTTCTTTGGGATTAGAATATCTTAAACTGCCTGTACAGTTGTTAAACAATGTACCCTTTAGTCCCAACTTCTTGTAAGATTTCATCTTTATTTCAGATCGGATATAATGTAGCCTCTCTGTTACACAAGCTCACAGAAAACAACCACATACAGGATCCTATTAATGTTACTGCCAAAAACATTTGAGACAAAAAACAGACACCTTTGACTTTCCTTGCAAGTTATTCAGAAAAACCTGTTTGGTATGTAAGCAGTAATTGTGATACAGCACTCCATAATCTGTCGTTAAAATGATCCAAGTGTGATGGTTGTACTGACATTTCGTTTTCCACAATACTTGATATTTATTCAATAGTCAGTAGAAGGTGTTTCAGACAAATCAAAACTGAGCTGTATTCAAAACCATTCATCTTTGAGTCTCCCAGCATGCAACGCCACCCAATGGTTATATATTTGACCCCAAACAACAAATATCAGAAAGATAATGAGTATTAATTATCCTCTAAAATCCCAACTTAACTTTATCAGTTATATTTAAAGACCTATTCTACGTGTTTAAAAATGCTTGAAATTATGCATGTTGATGAATGAGACTGAAGTTTTCAACATTAAGCAACCATAAATGTCTTATGGCAACTTGATGTGATTGTCAGTTTCATCAATTTGGAAAAAAAAAAGAGGTTTCATATATTTCTCTGAAAACCAGGTTACACACAGTGGAGAGCCTTTGAGCAAATGGGATCTTTAAATTGCGATACTGTTCTCCATCTGAGCTGGATCCATGTAGACGTAGGGCGGATTACGTTCTGAGTTTCTCTCAGCAATCTCTTGACTGAATTTGGACAACTGTGTCTGAAAGTCCTCGATGACTTGCTTAGGAATGGCCTCATCAAATCTTTCATCAGGGTAATTACCCAGGAATATCTGTCCAAATAAAAAACAAACAAGCAAACACACAAAGAAATTAGGCTGATGAATACTATTACAATTATTATCAACCTTAATTGTTATTAAATTTACCTTGTCGGTGTAATCCCCAGTCAGAACAATCGACATTGTTACAAAATTGATCGATTCTGAAACATTTGGAAGTGTCTCCAAAACGGTGTCCATGCTTGACTGGCCTTTGGTGGTTGGGGGAGGTTTTCTCAGCAGGAGGGAGTAGTTGGGAATCATGGAACAGTAGTCATACTGAAGTATCACAGAAGGAAAGAACAGCATGAGTCCCACCTAGCACAAATTCCTCACATGGAAAAAGCAGCTTTTGTGATTATTGTCATACTTCTACTGAAGGGCCTTAAAGGTTTAGTGATGATTGTCTCTTTATCTCCCAGTATTATATGTTCAGAGTGAAAAAACATACAAAATGTATGTTATAAAAACAGAAGAAGTAGCCTTTTGGAGAGAAGGCGAAACATCTTCAAGGAAAGCTGTTACAAGTGCAGTTGCACTCAGAGATCTAACCTTTGATAACTATGACCTGGATGATTGAAAACCTACCCAGTCGTTATGAAAACAGTTTGTAAATTAGCGATTGTCATACCTGTGGATTGTTGACAGCAGAATGTTGAGCTGAGACTGTGAAAATTATCATGCTCAGGAAGTTGATCAGGGTTTCAGAAGTGTGGAAGTTTTCTGGAAAACCTGTTGGTGGATTTATTCACTGTTATCTGCATAATATATATATAGCGAGTCTCTAGTATTACAATTATGATTATTGTTATACCTGATTCTTTGTTTTGTAGGAGAGCATGTGTGAAAATCTCTCCGATCCATTCCTGCAGCTCAGTGTCTTTCTTGACATCACAATCACTGGGATAGTAGTAGTTCACCATTGCCTTCACAAAACTGGTAAAAGTAAATCAGTTGCAATTGAAATTCTCTATAATCAAAACATTGAAAAGCGATAATTCAACTTCTGCTGAACAGCCATTATATCAGTTAAAGGTTAACCCGTTTATGATGTCCCAGAGCTTTAGGCCATCATCTCTGTAGAAGTTATTTGGGATAGTCTCCAGTCCTCGTGCAGAGATGTCCTCAGGTGGAAAGAAGGAGCTGTAGCGGATGTCAGCTAAATCCCTTCTCATGAGCTCCACTATTCCATCGTATCCAATTGAACTCTGATATAAACGGAACACATTATTTTTGTAAGTTGACAAACAATAGCACAAAAACATAGTATCATTAGAAATATAATTGACTCCCAATGAAATATTCATTGTTAATGATGTAGAAGACTGTACTTCGTTCAGAGCTCCATCAGGTCCAAACAGACTTTTACGGCCTCCAGTGTTGATATGTACGGTATACCTGAAGTGTGGCATAAGGAGCTGAACAGAGCAAGAAAAGAACAATGTGAAAAGTTTGTTGTTGTTGTTTTGTTTTTTTTTAAAAAAAGCTTTTTTTAAACAAATAACATAGAATGACAAACTCCTCCTCCTCTATCCACTCATACCTTGTAGATGGGGTGAATTTCAGGGAGACATCGGAGGGCAGCAACAATGTAGGCTTCTACCATGAAGTGGGTTCTCATCAGGTGAGTGATCGACTGATGCATCAAGGCATACGCATTTTTAAGGAAAAACTTAGCTAACAGCCAGTCTGTCTCTGAATCACTGGGCAGGAAGATGGGGTTCGTCTCAGATGGCTCTTGGTGTAACTGGGTAGAATGGAAGTGTAATCAGTTAACCCCGGGGTTCTAATTTTATTCAAAGTATACTGTTTAATACAAGCCCAACATCTTGCATCCAATTCAGAGTAAATGTGGTTCTCTTTCATAATACTCGCTCGATGTCTCACTATGGGATGCACGCCCTCTAGCGTCAGCCGTCAGAAGCATCAATGTCATTACGCCAATTTTAATTGGCTGGTGAACGTATTCGTCCGCAGCAGGTGGAACCACCTGCTATAAATACTGACCGCGGGCGACACCATTTTATTCAGACACCTCTTCTCGCCCGAAGCTTCCATCGCGTCCATCTTGGTGAGTGTAAGCTTAACTGTCCACAGACGAAGCATTATAGGCTTGGTCGACGGGCGCTTCGCTCCCTGGTCGCCGGTGTTACGCTTATAGAGAATTTGTGTGCTTTCCTTGCTTTTTCAGCTTGGTCAGCGTCGCGTTCAGTTCCCCTCCACGGTCCGAGCACATGGACGGCAGCGTGTCGCGAGCCACGTGTCTCTCTGCTGCTGCCTGTTCTTTTCGCCCCAGCTCAAACATGGCAGGAATACCCTCCCACACCAAGGGAAGCGGAGCCTCCGAGCCCCGAGTGTGCCATTGCGGGAACCTAATCTCCAGCAGGGACCCGCACGAGGTTTGCTCGAACTGCCTGGGGCTGGAACACGCCCGTCAGGCAGTGGACAACCCCGGCTCGTGTCGCCTTTGTCTGGTTTTTACCAGCAAAAGTCTCCGCAGACGGCTAGCACGCCAAGCTAGCCGGTCTGGGGCGGATTTCCCTCTCCCCTCTGCCACTCCAGGCGGTGATGAAGGGAAAGGCTGGGAGGACGCAGCTGCAATAGCTCCGTCTGCCACCGCCAGCTGGGGCTCCCAGCTTGACCTGGTGATGGAATCTCCCTTTGACATCGATGTCCTCGACCTGAACTGTGGCGAGGAGGACGACGTCGCCTCCGACCTCCTCATCTCGGAGGATGACGAAGATGGAAACATCTTTGTCACGCCGGCCGGGGCTGCAAAGCCCGTGGCCCCCGCTGTCTCGCCAACAAATGTGGGCGGCTCCTCTGCCGCTTCTCCCTCCACCCCAGTGATGCTGGACGTGTGCAAACGCGCAGCCGCCCGGCTGGACATTCCCTGGCCCGCAGCTGTCACGGAGACCACCAAGTCCCGTTACGTCGGGAAGACGTTTCAGCTGGCCAGGAGTGCGGCGAAGCAGCCCCTCCCGGTCTTCCCGGAGCTGCTCGAAGAGCTCGCAGCTACCTGGAAGGACCGCCCTTACAGCGGTAGGAGCGTCACTCCTGGCGCTTCCTCCCTCGACTGTGAGGCTATGGAGAGCCTGGGTCTCCTGCGGATGCCCCCGATGGAGCCATACGTGGCTGCCCATCTGCACCCCCGACGCTCTGCGCTCTCCTCCCGCAGCCCGGCCCTCCCCTCCAAGGCGGACCGGTTTCAGTCTGCACTGTCTGAGCGCGCGTACAGGGCAGCAGCGTTGAACGCCAGGGTGCTCAACGTGCTCTCCCTGCTCACCGCGTATCAGGCGCAGCTCTGCGGCGACTTTGCCCGAACCCCGCCATTGCAGACCTGTCCCTTCATTTTCATCGTTGCGCCGTTCAGGCCACGGGAAAGATGATGGGCACTATGGTGCTGCAGGAACGGGCACGGTGGTTAAACCTCGCGGACCTGTCAGACAGAGAAAAGGACGACATTCTCGATATGCCAGTCATCCCAGAAGGGATTTTCGGCTCGGCGCTTGCCTCCATGCAACGCCGTTGCGAGGCAAAGAAGAGGGAGGACGAGGCGCTCCAGCTTTGTCTCCCACGAATGCCTCTGGTTGCGCAACTGTCGCAACGCAGGGTAACCACCCCTGCGGCTGCCCAGCCCGCGCAGTTCCGAATCCCTGAACGGATGAAGCCGGCTTCCAACCCGTCCGCTCCATCTGGCCGCACCTGGCCCCGCCCTCCCTCAGCTTCTGCTGCGGCTCTGCCTGCTCGACCAGCCCAGGCTGCCGCTCCTCAGCCCAAGAAGAGAGTGGCCTGATAGGCTCTCTCCCCACCGGTGACGTTGCTGATGGTTCCCCGTTCTCCAGCTCCACCGGTTTTCGACCTGAACTCGACCAGCTCGGGTGCGGTCCTACCCTTCCGCGGGCAGGGGGCTCCCTCGCCCCAGAGTTGAGCCTGCCAGTGGCGGTGATGCCAGCGCTGGCGGCCCCGCTATCCCTCAGGCGCGAGCAGTGGGCCGCCATCACAGCATCCCCGTGGGTAGTAAGGACGGTCACAAGAGGTTACTGACTGCAGTCTGCCTCCGTTCCTCTGCGCTTCTCCGGCGCTGTTCACTCCCTGGCCCAGGGAGAGTCAGCCCGTGTTTTACAGGAGGAGATCTCCTCTCTGTTAAACAAAGGAGCGATTTGTGTCGTCCCTCCCGCACTCTGTCAGAGCGGGTTTTACTCCAGATTTTGGGGGAGGGGCCAGGATTCGCCCATTTCTGGATCTACTGGATCTGCTTTGAACAGGTTTCTCAGGAAATACAAGTTCAGGATGCTCACACATGCATCCCGGCTGCGTATTGTGCGACGGAACGACTGGTTCACGTCTGTTGATCTGAAGGACGCGTATTTCCACATTCCCATTTATCCTCCCCACAGAAAGTACCTCCGGTTTGCTTTCCAGGGTATCTGCCACGAATATCGCGTGCTTCCCTTCGGCCTCTCTCTGAGCCCGAGGGTCTTTGTGCGATGTTCAGAGGCAGCGATTGCTCCGCTGCGGCGACGAGGCATTCGCTCTGCCACATACCTAGACGACTGGCTGCTGCTGGCGCAGTCGCAGCAGGGGGCCCAGGCGCGTACGCGTGTCTTGGTGCGGCACCTGCAGAGTCTGGGCATTGTGATAAACCAGGAAAAGAGCATGCTGTCTCCTGCACAGGAGGTGATTTTTCTGGTTCTGTCCCTGAACTCTGTCATGTTCAGGGGGCGTCTTTCGACGGAAGGAGTCACGAGCTTCAACTCATGTCTCGCGTTCTTCTGCCCGGGCAGGACTGTCCGCTTCAGCCTATGTCTTCTGGGCGCAGTCCTGTCCAGGAAGGTGATCACCACGGATGCCAGTCGGACCGGCTGGGGTGGTGTGCCCGACGGACGGACTGTGCGGGGCAGCTGGAGCGCAGCTCTCCAGCGTTTCCACATAAATTTTCTGGAGCTCTCAGCAGTGTTTCTGTCCCTGCAGCGCTTTCCTCCGTTCCTGGGGGGCCACCATGTCCTGGTTCGGACGGAAGATACAGCAACAGTGGCGTATATCAACCAACAGGGGGGCCTACGCTCCCGTCGGTTGCACATGCTAGCATGCAGACTGATCCTTTGGAGCTGCAGGCGTCTTCTCTCTCTCAGAGCGACGCACGTTCCGGGGAATCTGAACGCAGGGGAGGACCGCAGGGGCACGCCGATGTACGGGGAGTGGACCCTGCATCAGGCAGTGGTGGAACAGATTTGGGCTCGCTACGGGCGTGCGTCAGTGGATCTGTTTGCTTCGAGGGAGAACGCACGGTGCGCGAGGTTTTATTCCCTGCGAAGCGCGGACGCGCCCCTGGCCGTCGACGCGCTAGCGCACGTTTGGCCGAGAGAGCTGCTTTACGTGTTTCCTCAGCGCCCTGATCCCCCCCACTCTGTCCAGAGTGAGGGACTACAGCCATACGCTGATATTAGTAGCTCCGAACTGGCCCGCGATGCACTGGCTGGCGGAGATATATCAGCTGCTGCGCGTGCAGCCCTGGCAGCTCCCGCTGCGTCGGGACCTGCTGTCGCAGGCGGCGGATTCGGTCTTTCATCCGCACCCACTTTTTAATAATAAGCTATTTTTTGGATCACCAGCAAGTATGAAACCATATAATTCTACTGAATGGTTGAAATGCCATAAGTAGAGACTCTGCATTTATACATTTCAGCTTCAAATGTTATCAGGAAAATACCTGGATGGCAATGGGCAGCAATTTCTTGTCTGAATTCATGTAGAGCAAACAGAGGCCAGGGGTCACATGAAGAGGTTTTCCATCGTAATCTCTCACTGGTATTCCATCCACTACTTTGGCATCAAAGATGAATATATTTCCTTTCTGTAAGAAAAGGAAAAAAGTTACCAAAATTGAGCTGATGCCTTTTTTCCACCCAGATCCCATCTAAATTCCAAGCTGATACATTTTTTTAAGTGCACTTATAAAAGTGACAAAGAAAAGCCCCTCATCTTGCACACCTGCATTTCGTCCTGCAGAGAGTTTCCATCCAGGAATGGCTTCACCATCGCCTCAGTGACCGGGAAGTTTGCAGGAAGCTTTGTGCACTTTGTGATTGTATTGGGGTTGACTCCATTCATAAACTGATAACCATAAAAGTCCTCATCCATCCAGTGGTCTGCCACGTACTCTGACAGAACAACAAATATGAAATATCAAAGCATGGACAGCATTATAAACATTACATCAGCAATTTACAGTTCAGTGTTTTACAGGGACAAAGATACTCATCTGATTTTTACTATTTGCTATTAGTGTTAATAACAACAACAACGACAACAACAATAAATAAATAAATCTAGTGTCCAAAAAAATCAACCTGACATTGGTGTCTTTCTGAGTGAGAAAAGTCTTTTCATGTCATCAAGACTTTCCCAGTTTTCTTGAGATCCAATCAGGCCTTTGAGAGTCATTTGAATGTAACTGGAGAAGGTTTCAGAAAAGGACCAATAACACAGTGTTATGAAACATTTCATCCGTCATAATGTTCCAAATACTTTTGCTTCATGATATACAGAAACCAAATGTATTGGAACACAGAGGTGTCGATTATGCAGTTGTATAAACTCACATTATGGCTTTGGTACTCATAATTTCAATTTTTTTCGAATCAGAGAATTGGAGTTCAGATGGGATCTGGGAAACATCAGTGAAGCCATTGATTTCCATCAATCCTTCGGCCAGTGTCCTCCATCTAAAAAAAACAAAAACAAAAAACAGCTAAGTTTATTTCAGTAGGCACATTCACCACAAAGCTACAATTTCACACATGAAAGCGTACGTGTAAAGCTTCTTCTTCATGGCCAGCTCTTTTTGACGGTGTTCCAGCAACAAGGGATGATCATCCTCAAAAACCTTCAAGGCTAAGACATGAAAAGAACATTAATATTTATCAGATTTCATCTCATTAAATATCTCTGATTAGTTCAGTCATTTTAAAAGAGACCTTGGCCTCCCCTCAGCTCCACCACCTCTCCGTTAGAGATCCATCTATAACAGGGGAAAAGAATTTCTGCTCCCTCTGGAGTCTTCACCACTATTTTGGAACAGTACCACTCGTCATCCCCGAGATGTTTGGCCGTTTTTGTCACTTTGACCAGCAGCACCTTTCCCAAAGAAGATATTGTCTCGACGGTGTAAGTGCGAGTCTAAAATGAAAGTAAATATAACAAATCTGTAACCAACAAATTTTATGATAAACTAGTCAATAGTTTTAATACCTTTCTTATTCTTGAGGAATAATGTTGAATGCAATGTGCAACTTACGGAACCAGATATGGCGCCAAAAACGTTTAAGTGAATTGGGTCACTTTCTGTATCACTTCCAATTAAGGTGACAAATATTAAATCGAATGTTCCAGAATAGTCCAGATTTCCAGTTGTCACTTCTACATTGTACTTGGCCATTGTCACTCAACAGATGCTGCAAAAGAAAGAAATAGGGAAGACTTGGCCATCTGTAAAATTGAATGCATTGAAAGTGTCTTTAGGTCCTACCTTATCAGCGTTTCCCTCTGATGTCTGAATTCTTCCCCAGTAGTCAGTATATAAACCTTTTGGCTGTCCCGCCTACTTTGTGAGCTCATCAATAAGGTAGACTCTGTGAAAGTTGTTTATGAAACCTGTTCTTTAGGTAAATTTCACACATGCAGAATATGTACACACAACAGCAAAAACAGCCACGTAGTTACCAGTAATCCCACCAGTTTGAGCTGAGGTCAGCTCAAACTGGTGGGAACAGTTTGAGCTAAGGTCAGAACTTTGAACAGATTTCAATTTCATTATATTGCTTTATAGAAGATCATTTTTCATCAATGAATAAAAAAGTGTCTATTCTACCAGCCAGCACCTCTTCTACAAAGATTTATTTTGGAAGAATATTGTTTCTTTGGTAACAATTGAGAAAAATATATGTTCCCATACCACCACTGCTCTCTGACGGGACATACTGTACGTTGGAAGTTTTGAACAAAGCTGGCTAAGGGAGGGGTTGGTTTCACTGATGAACTGATGAACAACTAAGTCAATGCTGCAGCACATACTCTGAAAAAAGACCTATTTTTGAGTTGCAAAGTTTACATGAAAACTCTTCCACATTCCTAAAGCTTCCTCAAGGTTTATCTTTGAGATCCTCAGGTTAACAGTTCAAATCAAAACAAATATAAAACCAACTCAGTTTTTTTTTCTTTTCTAAGGAATATTGCACTATTTGTAGAATAGTTCAAATTCCATTAATTTACATAGCTCTTATTTGCTAACCCTCTAAGCAGAAGGATGTTGGCTTTCTTCCATTGACTGATGGATTGATGGGTGAGACTTGACAGCTTACCGTCTGATCCGGCTCAAAACTGGTTTGTTCAGAAGGCCTCTCATGAAAGGGTAAAGGCAAAACAATTATTTTAAAGTGTGTGTGGAGACAGCGCTGCCTTGCCCTGACTGAAAAATGTCAGGTGATTGATGAAGCTTCTTGGGAAAGCTAACAGTCTGCGCTTGAAACTCAGGAATCTTCAGTAATTTCAGCATTTTAAAGCAGTTTACAAGCTCCTAGCATTTTGCTCAGTCTGTAATTAGAGGGCAGTGAGGCCCCAGAATGGCAGTCAGGCCATCAGAACATTCCAGTGCAGCACTTTAGCACATTCTTTGTAAACAGTTTACTTTGACCAAACTTTGATGAGATGAACTTTAGAAACAGATTGTCTTAGGAATTTTACCTCTTTGTCAAGCTGCTGGCAATGTTTTGCATGCAAATCTCCCCTTATATCTTCATCGTATCTGAAGCAATGCCAACTCTTACAGATTTTGTGAAAGCAGACATGAGTTTGATGCGCCATCCTGCAGCTGATGGGTTTATGGAAATACTTGTCAGACGAGATGTTAAAAGTTTGAGTTGAAAGTCAGCGTGACTGTGAAAGTCAGTTGAAAATTAACCTCAAAGATAATCCCAAAGTTCAATATAGTTGGTAGCTGAGTTCTTTTTCTGTTGTTCACACACATGATTTTAGTTTCTATGAAAACGAATGTAAATGTCTTGGTCAGAAGTTGACAAGCGTGGTTACATCCTACCAGGCTTCGCTAGTTAGCAGCTCCTGCTAATAAAGTCTGCAGGATTGTTGAGACTGTTAAAGTTGCACAATCAGTGGTTCATTGTTCACATTTTGCCTGTCAGGCACACCCCGACAGGAATTTGCAAATCATTTCAAAAAGATCCATATGAATGTTTGTAATGTATAAGGGTGTGTGTGCTGGCCCCTGGGCATCAGCACTTTTGTTCTAAACTTATCCGCATTATTGAAATACCACTGTGAATGCATTTGTTTGCTTTCAACTATCTTTACTGTTTAATCGAAGGTTTAGCTCCTCTTATACTTATAGACTTTAATATAATAATTAAGGGTACTGACTCAAAGGAATGTATAGATAGTCTTTATTAAATGGTTGCAAACATTGTCTATTTCCTCGACATCCTCATAATCATTCGAAAAGTCATAAATCCATACAATAAAAAATGATCTTACTGGGATCTGACTATGTCATTTAATGTTACATAGAAAGCTTGTTTAAAGTGCTGGCATTTGAATTGTCTGGCAGAGAAAGTGCAAAACAAACTAATTTTCAAAGAATATTATTAAATGTCATCAAAACCAGTTTCATGATAGAAGCATTATTAATACATTGTCTTCAGGAAAATAAGCTTTTTTAAACATCATGATAAGAGATAATACATTTTTACCATCCTTCTCCAAATATACTGTCCACTCTGAAAGAGCTGTGGCAATCACTATTTTTTAAGGCTTCTTTCATAGATTAGTGGAGCACAGGAGTTGGTGCATCTACAAAATACCAGAGTGACTCTTAAATCCACAAAAACAACAGTCTGTTAGCTCAGGTATTAATGTGGCGCAGAACACAACGTAGGGACTGTCCATCCTGTGCATTACTCATGGCGGGAAGAGGTACAGGCTCTGTCTTGTGCTCCACAATGTTGAAGTGGCACTTATTGAGATGATGTGACATGCTGGGGAGATCAGAGAAATGCCACGACAGCACCGGGCTGAATGCGGTACTGAATCTCCACACCTGTAGATCACAAAAGCTTGTTGTAAATGAAGAGTGAAATTCTTCTAATGTATTAGTGGGTTTAAAATACATGATTTGGACTTACTTTATTTTTGATCAGCCATGACGCGGTACCAGGAGCACTGGGGCATATTCGGCGCTCCCACTGCAGTTCTACTATGCCTCTGGTCTGAAGGAGACTGGAACACACCTCCCTCATAGTCCGTGAAACCAGTGACAGCTGGCAGAGGCTGAAACTGTCAAGGTACCCAGCGATGTTCCTCAGTATCTCCAAGGGCAGGCCACTAAACTGGTCAGGCTGGGGTTCACACATATTTACATCCGGGCAAGGCCGAACCCCAAAAGAACGCAGGTGCCTGTCATGCACCACCTTGGCTCCTTTGATGGATGGGTAAAACCTCCTCTGAGAGAACGTGCAGCCATAATATGCGAGGGGGCAGCGGTGCTCCATCCAACCATTGAGACCAGCGTGAATGTCACCATGGACATTTGTGAAATGAGAGGAAAACTGGTCTCGGCGGAATGACTGACCACAGACAAAGGGGAACATGTGCTGGTGGTGGGGGTTGGCAGGGAGATAACCATTGAATGGGACCGCTTCACCTTCCAGGGCTTCCAAGACAAGGCCAAGACGCAGTGTGTGGAAAGGACTGGGGTAGGAGAGCTGGGGGGCAGCGTGGTCACACGCGGATGCGGAGGCCATATCACCGACTCTCGTATTGGTTACTAAGATCGCTGCTGGGAAAGTGAATGTTTGTGTACCAAAATCAACATGATATGCATCAACATAGACTGTGTCTGAGATCCTTCTACATTCTCTGGACTCTTCCAAGCAGAAGAGCAGAGCCGCTGAGATCAGATCAGTTTCTCCCACACCCAGGGAATCATCATCCTGCCCCAGATCTGAGGTATCTACTGATTTGTTCTCCATTTTTGACAGTGAACTGTGCAATGGGCTGTCTCTGGTGAAATGAATATGTCCATTGGCTAATGCACATTGACCATCCTTTCTAAAAAACTGGCAGTCATAGGTCCTCTGACACTTTTCTGAAGGATAGAAGACTGTGTTTTCTGGGACCATGTGAGCCACCTCTGAAGTTGCTATCTGTTCATCTTGCATGATATGAGGCTGTGTCGCCTCCACCATGGTGTCTGCTGCTGCTGACACAGATCCATTTGTTGTATTTAAAATATTGCAATCGTTTTCATTCAGAGAAGTAGAACAAACAGTTTGTTCTTCTGTCACATTTTTAGCAAAACCTTTTGTTGCGTTAGCTGTATTGTCCTCCAGGCCATTCTGTGGGTCTTCAGTGCTGCCAGCTGTCGCCCTCTCTCTAGCAGCCCCTCTCTCGATGCTGCTCTCTCGAGAATTAATGCTGCCAACAACTTCTAAAGCAGCAACTAAGCTTCTGGCAGTCTCAACTGTGGCCTCATACAGTCTACTGAGATGCTGCTCATTCAAGACATTAATTCCACAGGCAATTTTCTCCTTTAGAGATTCTGGTTGTGACTGGCATGAGGATGGTGACTGTGAAGGTGGTTGGCCACAGGCGGAGGTCTCAGAAGCAGATGCATCTAAAACCAAGTCTGTTGCTCTGTTGTCTTTCCTAAGAGAGACAAGTGGAACCCTTTCTACACTAGGTGCCATGGTGATCACCTTAAGGGACTCCAGTAGTGTGCGCTGGTCCTGAAGGGCAAGTGCCATGTCCAACTGCTCCATCTCCTCCACACCCCGGCTCAAGCTCTCATAGGATGTATAGTCAAGGCAGCTAATTGGCCATCTGTTCCACTCCATAGTACAACACACTGCTCCTGCTGGGCACACTTCCAGATGTGCATATATCTGGTTGCGCACAATGCTGGCAGGGCAGCCATTGCTGCTGTTTAGACAAGGGACCCTCACCAGTGGACAGATGAGGCAGTGCTCATCAGCTTTGCAGGAGTGAAATACAGCTCCACATGATGTTGGACAATAGATGAGCTCACAAGAAATCCCAGGCTGAGGTCTAACCATGCATCTCTGGTTGAAACAGGACACACAGTGAGCGTGATCATTCTCCATGCCCAGCAGTGATTGAGCAGAAATCTTCAGCAAAGCGCTTGGTGAGATGCACCTTAAAAGTCCTGTCAAATAACCAAATAAGATAACTTCATTAAAGGTAAAGGAAAACAAATAAGTTTTACCTGCTTTAGCTAAGACAGAAACTACTTGTTTAAACAGTCAAAAAGATAGAAAGTGTATTATAGTCGACATTAAGATGTACAGTATTGCGATATGTTAAAAAAAAAAAAAAAAAGACAGCACCAGAGAGCTGCAGTAATCACTAAGAACCCCTAGATGGCATTCTGTCCAAAAAGACGATTACATTTACATAAAGCTACTGAGCATAAAACACTTTTTAGTATACAAAAATAGAACTACCGCATAAAACAAATACAATTGTAGGCAACCAACATCTCAAAACTACACACGTGACAAAACAAGTAAAAAAAAAAAATACACCACAAATAATGGGGCTAAGTTATAGCCTACTGTACCAAGATGCTCACAATTTTCAACATGTGAATGTACACTTTGCCAAGAGATTATAATTTTGTCAGAATGAAATCGTCAATCACTGCTTAAATAGTTTTGTTGACAATATTATACGTCTTACTTGATCTCGACAATAACAGGAGTAATAATATGAAATTAATACCAAATATATCTTTTGAGTATTTTAACTCTATTTAATTTGATCGTAATGTCAGATCGTGTTCCCTAAAGCTCTTAAAAGTCAAAAGCAGCCAAGACTGCAAAAGACATTAACGACGGAAAAAGAGAGAGTAAATACAAGCCCATTTGTGGTCAAAAACTCCATCTCTACTGTATAAGGTTCGTTCATACTGGAAGTGATTGAATAAATGTAGCTCTGTTGCGGCTAACTCCGAACAACTGCTAACAAACAGGGAAGTTCAATTCAAGCTAATCGGTTGGCATGCCAACATTTCCGTCACACGGTTGTTATACTGACAGTGGAACATAAAGTAACCACCGAAAGTGTTCGAATATAATTTACAATGACAAAAGGCGTTAGTTTGGTTACCTCTAAGGGTAAACTGTTCCGGAAGCTAGCTGGAATTCGCTGGTGACGTCGGTGTTTTGTTTTTTCCCCAAAACTTTATTGACAAATTCCTAATTCTGATTTTTTTTTGATTTGGTATTGAGCGTTGCTCATACCTGTACATACAAACCAAAGGGCAATCACTGCTACAGCAAAAGAATTACGAAGAGTGCTTTTAAATGTTCTATTGAATGGACTTCTGTATAAATAAGGAACTGAGGCAAGAACACAAAAGCACAATTTACGCTATGAAGTGATTTATCTTCTTTCACCACGCGTCCAATATAATTCATAGTCAGTCAGGTATATCAGCCGTACCTGCTTTATCCATACATGGATCGCGGGGGGTCTGCCGCAGCCAATCCCAGCTGTCAAGGGGCGAGAGGCGGTGTACACCCTGGATAGATCGGTAGCCTATCGCGGGGCATGATTCATAGTCAACAGATAAATTATACTGTATATTTCCACCTACCGTTTTAATCATATAGGACAGATTTTTATATACCTTGCAGTGAGCAGTGACAGCCAGCAGAGGTCGACGCTATATCACTTTGCAATTGTCGACCTCTGATGGCATATTTTAAAACGTATTTTCAAAAAGACTTCGTATTTTGTGGTGGGATTGATACGCACTTGTTCCATTCTGGTCGAAATATTAAAAAGAAGACCATATCATAAATATTTAAGCCTAAATCTCAACAATATACAGTGCAAACTCAATAAATAAAACTGTCTAAGCCTATAATGGCTGCATACAGATTGAGCTATCACAGCAGGCTATACAATATGTTGTATTAAGTGCTGAATGCATTTTACGTGAGAACAAATTGCAGAAATTGAGCTGCATTTTCTATTGTCATATAATTTGTAAATCCAGTATGATGTATTTAAACGTCCAGTCTGATACCTCCAATTATCCCCACTGTTAAGCCCTCTAGGTCAGAGCCAGAAAACTTCAGCACAGTAAACAGAAAAGAGCGATGATTTCCTGGAATATTTCTAAAAACAAGTGTGATGTGTAATATATAGTCTATCTGTTCTATTAGAGGCTGAGTAAATGAATATGATAAGGGAAGCACCAAAAAAGAAAAAAAAGAAAAAGAAAAAAAGAAAACACAACAAGAGAAAATAGTAACACTGTTTTAAATCCATTATACTGGAAGGCCTGACTGTCAATGCAACAACAACAACAACAACAACAACAACAAAAAGCCAAGAATACCATAATTACCCTGTAGGCCCAAATTGTACTTGCTGCATCTGAGAAGTGTCTCCATCCAAACTTGTCACTTTTAGTTTGCTTCAATATCAGTTGGTCTCTGATGGAGCCTATGGCACCTGTTATATCACAGCAACTCTTTATTGATTTATTAGTGATTTATACTGCCTGTTTTTAATCACAACATGACCTTAACATGTATATGCCTATATTCAGTGCCCCCCCCAGGATGTCAAAGAACTGCCTTTTAAGACCTTACTAAGATATTTAATGACATTTAATGTCAAGTTAACAGTTTGAAACTGATCTTGTTTGACCCGTTGTTAAGAACGTTATCAGTAAAGTGTCTCATTCAACAGTAGGTGGCGCTATGCGCGCTTTTGGCCCTATCCATGGTGCTGAAGCGGTCTTTGTAGCCGAGCGCACAAGTTAAGGAAAAATAAAGATAAATACCTGAGCCAAGAAGGGCATTATCCCATAAAGTGATTTCAGGTGCATTAAGCTGCCATTTAATTTAACCTAACTTAATTTAATAGATCGATTAAAACCTCACGTTTGAGAGAGAGAGAGAGAGAGAGAGAGAGAGAGAGAGAGAGAGAGAGAGAGAGAGAGAGAGAGAGAGAGAGACAAAGTGGGGGGGAGAGAGAGAGTGGTGAGAGACGCGCGCTACAGAAGACCGAGTAAGACACGCGAGAGCGGTTCAGGATTCAGGTAAGTTTTAATTCATCAATCTTAAAAAAACAGCTTGGCGACAAATGACGTGCCATTTCTGATTCTGTGTGAATACTAATAACCTTGATTATTAGTAACCTTGGTTATTAGTATTCCCTGTGTCCTCGTGAGTTGTTGTTAATTGGCGGCTCAGCAGATGGAAATAATGCAGATGCAGAGAAGCAGCGGGCTAACAGTCGACACCAAACGGCCGCGCTCCCTCGGCTTCATGGGGAAGTAGCGTGTTCGTGACACCGTCGAGACAAAACACCGTCCTGGTCAGGCGTTGGGAACGTGCGCTCTCCGCGGTGCTGAAATCTGCCTTCGCCCTCATTTCCTCCGCGGTGGGCAGCGACCACAGCGCAGCCTCGTACCAAACGTTTATGCAAGGAATGCCTTTAAGTGCATGGACCATCTGCAGCCACTAGTTTGCATGTGGATTAAGTGCCTTGCTCAAAGGCGCTGTTGCAGCTGTGGGGATGTGATGGAAAGGAGCATGCGTGCGTTGTCTGGGCTTCCTACATAAACCTTCAGGATCTGGCCTCATTTCTTGCAACTCATATGTTACTGCGCTTTGTCTCTTTTCTCTGCAGACACACACAGACATGTCCTGGGCGTCGTGCTCACAGATGATGGTCGCTGACTTCAAGGTGGATGTATTGACTGACAGCAGATAGTATGCCTGCACCTTTGGCCAGGCTCAGGCAATGTGGCTCAATATGGCACGCGTAGAGATGGGGCTTATCGCTTTGTTGTGCCTACCCACACTTTTCTTCCGCATCCTTGTGCTCTCCCACAGCAGCAGCATCAGCGAGCGCTCCGCGGTCCCAAGAGCCGCGTCCCGCGCCGTGGCACGCATGGATGGCGATGTGATCATAGGGGCGCTCTTCTCCGTCCACCATCAGCCATCCGCGGAGAAAGTGGCAGAGCGCAAGTGCGGGGATGTCCGCGAGCAGTATGGCATCCAGAGGGTGGAGGCCATGTTCCACACACTGGATCGGATTAACGCCGACCCTAACTTGCTCCCTAACATCAGCCTGGGCTGTGAGATCCGGGACTCCTGCTGGCACTCTTCCGTAGCCTTGGAGCAGAGCATCGAGTTCATCCGGGACTCTCTCATCTCCATCAGGGATGATAAGGATGGAGCCAAATGGTGCATTGACGGAACCCCTTCCCACCATCCTCCACCTTCCAAGAAGCCCATTGCAGGAGTGATTGGTCCTGGATCCAGCTCTGTGGCCATTCAGGTGCAGAACCTTCTGCAGCTCTTTAACATCCCACAGATTGCCTACTCCGCCACCAGTATCGACCTCAGCGATAAGACCCTCTTCAAGTACTTCCTCAGAGTGGTGCCGTCAGACACGCTCCAGGCCCGGGCCATTCTGGACATCGTCAAGCGGTACAACTGGACCTATGTGTCTGCGGTGCACACTGAGGGTGAGATGCCATGCATGAGCTTCTGTCATATTGTATGTCAGTGCAGTTTCTCATGACCTCTACATCATGTTTTTAGTGAATCGAGCCACCTCTGCAATGTTCTCACTGTTTAATCTGAGAAAGACACACAGCTGATGTCCATGTCAAAAAATATGAGGGACACACTCAAAGTTAACAGATTTAACCAGCCAAAAGTGTGGTTTGACCTGCCAAATTTTGGTTTTGCGACCTCCAAAAGTTTGTATATTCTAATCAAGGACAGCACAGATTGGTTGGGGCACTTTCTCCATTACACCATCTGTTTGCCTCCGGCTCAGACTTGAACCCTCGTATGCATTTACCTGACTTTATCTTCATTAAGATTGAGATGTTGCCTGGAGTTATGGATTGTTTTGGAATCACTCACCTTCCTCCATCTCCATCACTACCATCAGCATACAGCTGTGTGTGCATGTTCAGTAACCTGCAAAGTGGGTAAATATTGATGGTCTCCTTTTGTCTCTTTGAGACTCATGTAAGGTTTCCTGTCATACATTTACTATAACAAAAATCAGTGTTGAAGGTTGGTTTAAAGGAGGAAGGAAAAATCTGGTGATTGTGTGTGTGTGTGTGTGTGTGTGTGTGTGTGTGTGTGTGTGTGTGTGTGTGTGTGTGTGTGTGTGTTGTTGTTGTTGTTGTTGTTGTTGAGCTGTAACATTTTCTTAAATCACCAAGACAAATTATTTTATCCTTTTTGGTTTCCTGATTAATCCAAGTCTACAGAAGCCTTAAGGTACCAAACTTTTTAGAATAAACCTTATTTAAAAGCAAGTGAAGATTTTTAATTTAATGTTTATTTTGGATAATTCACTTTTTTTGTTTTTTGGGAAATTGGAGCTTGTACAGTTTGGGATAATGTTCGAAAAAACACATACAGCCATTTTAGGAGCTCTGTCCTGATGTTCTAACATGCTGCTACATTTGTTTTAACAGAATATTTTGTGGAAGACAGGACGTCCCTTGACTTTCAATCAATGTTAAGAAAATTGTCAAATTGTAATTTCTGTTGAAACGGACATGAGAGAGTCCACTGAGGCATCATTAATGCAGGTGTTCATTCAAAAGCATTAATTAATTCCAGAAGGAAGAAGCTGGCAGCTAAAATTGCTTTTTCAAATTTCAGCAAAGCATTGCTGGTCGTATCTCTCCTGGAATTAGTTTTTAGTGTCTCCTCAGTCACAGATGTGTGCCCAGATAATGAGTGACAGGCTAAACCCCCCCAAGGAGCTGTATCACAGGGGCTGTGAAACATCTTTGAAATGTCCTATTATAGCTGCTCAGGGGCTTTGTTAGGCTTCACGTTAATGAAAAGAGGGAGCAGCAGTACCTGGACACATTGATAGGTGGCGTCATTTGACCTTCAACATAGTACTATTGGTGGATCCCATAGTAATAAAGTTAAGTGTAAAAGTTGTGCTGTGTCAGCAGGTGACAGCCTGAGTGATTATTTGCGATGTAGAATGTAACTTTTTTAAATGTGTAGTCTGGAGTCTGCCTGGAAGAGCCCTGAGCTCCAGAGAGCCAACTGTGACGACATAACATTGTCTCTGAAACCGTGGGCATGACTGCTAGCGAGTTTTCACTCGGCATCACCATCGATAAGTTATAAATGCAGCTTGTTCCCGTAGCAACAGCTAGTGCCAAGAAACTGCATAAATTACCCGCCCAAATCATCAGCCTGACAGAACTCAAAGCTTTATTTCCCTGCAGCCATGGTCAGTAGATGTCGGCAGACGGTGGTTCCATTTGAGTTTAAAAGATTGAAATGAGGAAATTGCGCAATATCATTAGAAGAAGCACACCACCAGGTCCGGTTCTGTGTTTATTCATTGCTGTGCTTATTTCAACTGCTGCAGCAACAGAATGTCCATCCAGTGTGAGTGCAGTGTGTTTGGAGGTTGTAGGGTCACGACGCAAGTTGTCGTCAAAACCATTGCGCAACCAATGCCAGATTCTGCGATAGACGCTGTTAATTTACTTTCTTGCACACACACACACGCACACGCACGCACACACACATATGTTCAAGCCGGCACCAGTGGTTGGATCTTTTGTGTAATCCAGCTCTCATGCTAAAGAGTCGGAGGGGGGCTTTAGCAATCCAGATTGTGACATGTCAGTTAAGTGACACTGTGAATGGAGGAGCAGATTTAGCTTGCAACAGCTGTACAGGGGCTCTTGATTGGGGTGGTGTGCAGTTAAATAAGGACAGCTATCTACTCCCCCGTAAAGGCTTTGATTGCAATCAGAGGCCAGAAGACTCTGACACTGATCATCAGAGGATCAGAGCTACAGAACAGACGGCTCTGAAGATGTGCTGTGAGCAGAAGGTTGAGCATCCATCAGAGAAATCATTCAACATAGATGGCTGATAGCACCTCCTTATTGTACTTTATTATCTTGGGAGCTTTGAGAAGAAACAAATAATGTGTAAATTTCACAATCTGTGACAAAAGTTCAGTTGTTTCCATTTAAAAAATGCAAAGAGTTGATTTGTGAAACAGGACTAAGCCAGCCTGTAAATATACAAAACAAAACAACCAGAACTGTTGATTCAGGTAAAGAAAAGATGTTTTTGTCTTCATATAGGAAACTATGGGGAGAGTGGCATGGAGGCTTTCAAAGAGCTGGCCTCTCAGGAAGGCCTGTGCATCGCTCACTCCGACAAAATCTACAGCAACGCAGGGGAGAAGCACTTTGACCGCCTCCTGAGGAAACTGCGAGAACGCCTTCCGAAAGCCCGCGTGGTGGTGTGCTTCTGCGAGGGCATGACGGTCCGAGGCCTCCTGATGGCCATGAGGAGGCTGGGGGTGTTTGGGGAGTTCCTCCTCATCGGCAGGTATGCCTGTATTTTTACATTAGATTAGCTTTCAATCGAGAGTGACACTAATGAAAAGGCTGCTGCGTTCACGAGGTGCCCTGATGTCACCCAGGAAACCATAAAGAATTCCACCACATGCCAGTGGTGCTGAATAAAAATGCTCTCTGGCATAGAATAATTGGTATTTCTGACACAGATGTGAAGCTATAGAGAGACATAATGCCTTCCTGCAAATTGTCTGGTTTATGTTGAGCAAAAAAACGGGTAACACTTCTGTCGCAGCACACCAACAACATAGTGGGGCCAAAAGGGAATCTGTTTTATAGCACCTATTCTCTGGAGCTCTCCATCTTCTTTCTTTGTATTTCTGTCTGTGAGTTGGTGTTTATGACATAGTTTGTCTTGAAAAAGCTCACGATGTGGACATGCAAACAGGGGAACGCTAATGGTCTAGCTTTCAAAAACCGAGTTGGCGGGTCGCTGTGTGTTTGTGCCTGGACAAGATACAATGGCTTCCTCTTCAATTGCGAAGTTGCAACGTGGGCGTATGGGGAAAAAATAAAACAGTCCAGAAATAGATGAGAGCTGTTCATTTTCATCAGTATAGTTCAGATTTTTAGATTTCACACATATGCCTTGGTGGGATTGATCTAATCATGTCTAAGGAACCAGAGTTTGAGTTTACAGGTACAAAGATGTTGGAATTATTATAAGACATGCAGTCTGACACAGGGGGGTTTGCTTCTGAATTAGCCCTTTGTTGCTCCTTAGATTATTTTCCAATGATAGAAATACACATAAGCCCAGTGCTGCTCTTAACGTCCTTTGTTTATGTTGCATGGATACATTTTTAATCTTTTGGAAGAGGGAGGCTTTTAAATTATCCATTATAATGACACTTGCATTCCCGCACATATCTCGCCTTTTCACTTTCCTCCGCAGCAGATGGGAAAGTGGGTCTGTTTTTAGCTTTTGTGGATGAGTCTGTGGGTGAAAGAAATGCTTCTGGGTCAGATATGTGGAAAAACTGAGCACAAGTTCTAATGGTGATGGTTGATATGTGTGGTTACTGCCATGTTTATGTTAAAAGATGACAATTTAACAATTAGCAGTTAGTTTGCATTTATCTGATTTTGAAGCCCAACAGAGGAATGAAGCTCATATCTAGTCATAAAGTATAGGAATAGCACTTCATTCCATTTTACCATTTTAAAGTGCAGAATTAGATGAGTTTTGTATTAGGTATTACCTAACCATTAGCCCATTCCTCCATTACCGGTGATCACAGTTCTTACATGTGAAAGTTTCACCAGACATGAGGGGACTACGCTAAAAAGACAGTTTCCTGTTGAAATGACTCTGCTTATTTTCTGAACTGAGAGGTAACAAAGTTCCTCAGAGAGACTTTTGAACGTGTTTGCCTTTGGCTCTGCTGTTCAGCTAACCTGCTCTTCAGACAAGGGCCGGGTGTGACGTGCTCGACCCACTTTACCCCCGACCTCCACACTCTACACTGTACCACCGCGATCTGCGCCCACTCTGCTTCAGACAGCCAGAGCCTCTCTTGGCTTCCTCTTTGTAAAGTGCCAACTGTTATATAAATCAAACCCGTGTTCTGAACATTGTGCCTTTGATTTCAGATTATTTGTGTTCTACATATCAGAGTAATTCTGTATAATGAAGAAAACACTTTAAAGATGGAGCATGGAGGGAGTTTTGGGCAGTATCACAGCCTAAGGAAAATGGCTGCTGTGTCATCTGGTGGTACGACTGTGGATATTTCTGTATCTATTGCCCTGTGGCAACAGAGCAAGCAGACTGTGGCTGTGGCGGCTCTTGTCACCCAATGTCTTTTGGGTTCTGCGCATCACTCAAATCATTTTTGGAAAAACTGAAAAATTAGATGTGCATCAGCTTCCCAGCACAAGCCTAGTTTCTGGATGGCAGCATGGGGTGAACTCACCCACCGATTCGCCCGCCTCCTCACTCTTTTGCAATTAGCAGCATTCATTTTCTCCCTCCTGCTAATGTCGCGTGAATGCTGTTATTTCCACACATCATTTGCATAAACTGCTTTTTCAGATGTAACTCTAATTCCTGTTTCACACGTACCAACCGGGGACTGGGTGTCATTTACAACAATTCTTAGACAATGGGCTCTCACAAACTGTAATGGCCGCTCTGCATTTCCATTGGCCTGGCACAAGTGCTTAGCAGAATATGAGTCTTTTGCAGACCGCTCTGAAGTGCAACGAAAGCTGTGAACCCATATTGTGTGTGCCTCATCACATTTCTTCCATTGTCCTTTTGATTTTTCAAGGAGGGGAGAGGACGAAGGTTCTGCTCTGAGCTTAAATAAATGAAATGTTTAATCTGACAGAGAAGGTCTGGCAGAGGGAGAAAGGAGTTGTGGCACGACACATTCACACTTTTCATCTCCTGTTCTTTTAAAGAAGAAGGGTGCAGAGGATAAAATTCTACCCGCTGAATACGCGCTGCAAAAAGGTTGACAAATAATTGGATGTGTGCAAAAATGCCAACCATCCTTCTATAATTCCTCTCTGACAAAATCTATTTGGTTAACAACATAAAGCAGTGGCAGGAAGTCCACTTCATACAGAAACAGATGAGAGTGACCTTCAGAGGAACTGAGGCAAGCCAGTAATGAGACAGGTTCTTCTGAGGGTCTTGGAGTCCTTATTCTAAATCTAATGAAGGATTTCACATTTTCTAGAAAGATCTTTCTGTTTTCATTTGGAGAGACAGCGGCCAATACGTCACTTATGGATGTAAGGACCTGTAGCGTGGGCCTCCATCTCTATATCTTCCTCTCTTTGTGGTGTCAATCCCTGCTCTGAAGCCTCCTTTCTGGAGTGCTCTACGCGTGGCTGCAATAATCAACAGCCACACTGCAGGCTTGGCGGCTGCGTGCACACCCCTCACCATGGAGATTTTGTTTGGGCTGATGACAAAGTTGGTGTGGTTTTTCTCGCCGCAAATGTGTCATTCAGCCTACCAGCGAGGCTCCTAGCAAAATCAGCTTTTCTTGGAAAAATTTGGCTGACGTCTGAAAAATAATAAATAAATCCACCCAGCAACAACAGCAACAAAGACTGCAATTATAAGATAAAAAACACGCTGCCTGTGCTCGCTTCACTGATAGAGGCCCCAATTCTGTTGCTTGTGCGTAAATGAAGCTCAGATGGGAAAAATGTATTCAAGCTGAGACCGGACTGGTGCACAATGAGCTACGCTTGAATATTTATAAGTTTCTTCTGATGTTAATTGATAGCTGCTACGCTGACAAGGTCGTCTCCGTCTCTCCTAAAGACGTGATTGTCTTAAAGGAAAATGATCGAGACACTGTTGTTGCTTCCCAGTTTGAAAAAATTGGGAAGTTCGTGTATGAAAATAAGAGTTTTGAGCACCAGTTCTATGTTTGATATTAAACTGGAACTCTGCTGATGTGCTCTGAGCCACGCCTACAAACCGCTGATGTTGGACTTGGAGGAGTTGTCATGAGTGCTTGTGTTGATTTGACGTCCCATGGCATTGTGAAGAAAAGGAAAATAAGAGTTCTCTCAGTAGTGTTCCCTGTCACTGCTGGAGCAGCCTGATCATCTAGCTCAAACTGGGGCATGCTGAAAAAGTAAAAAGCAGCTGGGCTTTTAAGGCTCCCCGGCTCACCCTCGGTCTTCTGTGTCGCCACAGAAGATCCAGCGAGCTAACAATGCCTCCCTGGCTTTAACTGCGTGCGCTTTTTGTCAGGGGAATGGAGAGAGGAAGGGCACAGAGGAAGAGGAGAAGACATTTCTTCCTCTGTAGCACAAGTCCACCATGAACCTTTAAATTTAACACTTGCACAGAGCTATTGGGAGACTCTTTGTCCTCCTCTTCCTCGTTTAAAAGAAACTCTTCCCATTTGTTCTCCAGGGGAAACAGTGCATGTAATTAAATCTCTGCCCTGCCAATTAATTCATGGCTTCATAAATATACAAATGTGCTATCGAACTGGAACTGGGTCATTCTGGCGGAGTCGCGGCAGCTCGCAGTCTCGCTGTTGCAGAGCAGTCTATAAATTATCCGGTCGTTTGCATGCTGTGTTGCTCTAAACAATGCCAAGCATCATCGGGTCCCAGTAAGTCATCAAAATACACAGATCCTGTTATTAAGCAGATGGCTCTAAAGCGGATGGCAGGCTGAGGTTAAAAGGGAAAGTGACTCAAGATTGGCTTCAAACTTGTGGCTAAATGAGTTAATTTGTTGTATTGCGCAGTTTGTATGGGCGTTTTGCAACCCACAAAGACACAGAATAATTCAAAAGCCCCACTTTTGAAGAATTCCAGAATTTCACCTTGTGTTGTGTGATGAGTTGCCCTGTCCTGTTGTCTTGGTTGCCGTGCACCGGGGTCTGCATAGATTTCTAGAGCTCTGCAGACAGCAGGAAAAAAAAGCCCGGCATAAGAAGCCCAAATATCCTTTTACTTCATCACTATCTCGGCTGTGTGAAGGAGTGGAGTGTGTCTTTAGCTGCTGGTGCATTATTCATGTGAAGGACTGAAGAACACTGCTCCGCTCTTATAATCTAACAGCCAATCTGTTTCCTGTTGCTCCATTATGTTGCAATAAATAAGTTAACTCGAAAAATGGACAGCAAGAAGTTGTTTATACATTAAACACACATACGCGTTTCGACCGAATGTCTTCCTCAGTGTGTGTCAAACAGTCTACGCAGGCGATCCTTAAATAGTCACGGACACAGGTGTGCAAATTGTACACAGGGGTGGCAATAATTAAGCCAACAAGACAAAGAACTATGACACTACAGAAAGACTTAAAGAATTAAGATGAAGTAGCAACATAGAGATAAGAGTTTATCGTTGAGGCAATTTGAACATAATTTTCCCAAAACAGTGATCTAACATCCCTACCACATGCTTTTATCACAAAAAGATAGTTCCAGGTTAGCACTTATAGCCATTAAATTGCCTGAACAAAAAGAATAAAAACAATAACAAAAGCTGCAGTGTAATTTTTTGCAGAAATACTGTATGTATAAGATTTACAAAAAACAGCTGAATACCAGTTCCTCATTAAAACCCTGGGGATGTTCAGTTCAAAAGGAGTGAATCCAAAACGCTTCTCTTTGTAACAGACGTCTCTCCCTATTCCCACCACGTCTCATCCATCCTAGTATTTAACAAGCTAACAAAAATTTTCAAGTAGGGCCAATGTGACCAAGAAAATAAAAAAGATGTCATCAATGTAACAATACCGACATTCAAATAAGGAAGATAAGGGTTATTCTTATCAACAAAATCCTCCTCAAATTTACCCATAAACAAGTTAGCAAAATTGAGACTACAAGAGCTTCCCATCGCCACACCTTGGCGTTGTAGGTAAAAGGAGTCTTTAAACTTTAAGTAATTTCTGTTCAAAATGAGTTCCAACATATTCAATAAGACGTCCGTAGGGGGAACTAGAGTATCTCTTTTCTGTAAGAAGTAACTCAAAGCTTCAAGCCCTTCCCTATGTGGTATGTTTGTATGCAGACTGGTATAGTAAATATGCTAAACACCAAACAGCATGGAAGGGACAACACTGAATGCGGCTAATATCTCAAATAAAGTAGCTTTAGTACAAGGACGATGGATGCAAGTTCCAGTGTGGACTTAGGGTGTGACTGAACCTGAAATTAATTAGGATGGAGACTCCATTTTATTTGTATTGTTTTACAGTTGAAATCCAGCAACCAGCCTGCTCCTGTCTAGAGTCATCATTGTTTAATTGTTTTATCCCTAAATTATCTTTGTCATTTATTCCATTTATAGCATTCTAAGCTAAAATTTAATGGCCCAAATTTAATGCCAAATATCAGACCACAATTTTGCAGTTTTAACTTAAATTCCTCTTCCATTGATGCACACACTCTTTCAGATATATATTATTATACCAAATTAGTGAAAAATATGTGCTGTTAAGAGCTGGTTGAGCTGAATCTACAAAGGACCTGGGATGATCCATATCTGTAGATAAAGACCTCTGTGTCCATCCCAGCCAGTCTGAAGCTCATGTTGGCTTTGGAAGCAAGGTCTAGTAACTTGGAGCTTGCAAACGTCTTCTGTAGCCTGGGCAGACGTCCATCAGTACCTATATCACCTATCTCAACACCCGCCCCCCCGCCAGAGCTGTGGTGTTTTATCAGAGTGGGTACCTTCACAGATCCCTGCAAATGTCTGCTGTGTCTTCAAGCTGCCATCACTGTTGATATTTAGTAAATGTGCCCATGGCTGTTTGACAGTATTTGGTGACAAAAAGGTCATATAATTTGATTTGCTCAGGTAACCAAATGCAAGTGTCCTTATGCAGACAGTCCAACGTATGCGAGCTAATTGGTCAACTGGTGAAGCACCTAATTGGTGTGTGCTGTCAATAGCAAAGGTATTCCAAGGGAACAGTGTTCAAGGGCCCAGAAACAGTAGAAGGCAGCCCAGCTCAGACTGATGTCGTTCATCTGTTCAGTTGTTCTTCCATCTCTCCATAGCTGCTGTTTTCTATTAGAGCCCACTGGCCATACTCTGTGTGCAAATTAGCCTGCTCAGGCTGCACAAGCATACAGAAAAGTGAGCAGACGGGCTTGCATAAAGCCTGCAGTTACAGCTGCACCCGTGTTGCGTTCCCCACTCAGCTCAGGCAGGGATTGCTGCAGTCCAGATAGAGCTGCCTCTAATTTAATATTGCAGCAGGTGTTGTAGTTTCTCTATTCTTATAATAAAACTTAAAAAAATGACTGACTGTGTAAGTTTGTGCTTGTGGTGCTGATGTTCTACTACAGTTAGTAGTTGTGTTTTCCTGCACTTTCATCTGTGCCACAGATGCTGTGCTCTAGAGTCTTATAGTTTGTTTTTATATATATATATATTTGCAATTTTGATGCCCTCATTTGAGTTCAGTGGTTGTTGGCTCAGTTCACGCGACCATTCTGTTCAAATCAACTCTCTAATATCTGGAATATAAATTTTTTATCATTGTGTTTTCAACTCTCTCCGACTGCTGACAAGAGCGTCATCTGTCCTGTTTCCACAGCGACGGGTGGGCCGATCGTTACGAGGTGGTAGAGGGGTATGAGCAGGAAGCAGAGGGAGGAATCACCATGAAGCTCCAATCTGAAGTGGTCAAATCGTTTGATGACTACTACCTGAAGCTGCGTTTGGACACCAACACTAGGAACCCCTGGTTCCCCGAGTTCTGGCAGCACCGCTTCCAGTGTCGCCTTCCTGGACATCCACAGGAGAACAAAAACTACAAAAGAGTCTGCTCCGGTGGGTCACAACAATGTTTTCTAGCATTTCTGTTTTGCTCTGAAGACCATCCTCTCTTAATTCACTTCACCAGCAAAAAAGCACAGATAATAATGCCACCTTTGTGTTTTTCTCTGTTTCTCCTCCCCTGATATTTTCTCCATTTGCTCTCAAAAGGTGATCATGGTAATTTGTGTTCCTGTTATTAAAAAGTTTGACTCCCCAAAAGCCTAATTAAAGCAGACAAATAATCAAATAATCAGCCCACTGAACATGAGAATCAGCATGTCGGTCATCTAAAGAGTGAAGAAAAATCCATTTAGAGTTTTGGATGACTGTTTCTACCCAGCAGCAGGACAGTCAAGGCTGTTATTTTATTTATTTATGTATTTATTTTTTTTACTGTCTGTGTACTCGCTTGATTTCAAAGACCTTCAAGGAGGTGAGTGTTCTTTCTCAGCTAAGACGATGGCTTTTGTCAGAACTGCACCTGAACACAGCACCGTGGGATGAGTTTGACCACAGGTTTCTAGCTGACAGTATCAGGCTGTCAGTCAAACTCTGAGCACCAAAAAATGGCTCCACTGGCGCATCCTGTTCACCCCGCCTGCCCCCACCTGCAAAATGTTTCCGCACCGACGCACTTGTCTTTTTTGCATGTTGGCCTTTGAGTAATTTAATCTCTGCCGTGTAAATGCACCAGAAATGTAAACACGCTCATAAAGAAAGTCAACTTTCCCGGATGTTTCACTGCACCATCATGTTTGTTCTCCACCTTGAACCTCTCTAAAATAAAAGGTTCTGTCTTGCCATGAATGACTGGAGTAAATACCCTTTTTTCCACCCTCTTCGAACAGGAAATGAGAGTCTGCATGAAAATTACGTTCAGGACAGTAAAATGGGCTTCGTCATCAACGCCATCTATGCCATGGCTCACGGCCTCCACGACATGCACGAAGAGCTGTGCCCAGGACAGACAGGGCTCTGCGAAGCCATGGAGCCCATCGACGGCAGCAAGCTGCTGGATTATCTGCTCAAGACATCCTTCAGAGGAGTCTCGGGAGAGGAGATTTATTTTGATGAAAACGGCGACACCCCAGGACGGTAAGAGGATGAAGAGGATTATAAGAATCGAAAAACTCTACAACAAATGCAGAGAAATGATAGAACTTGAGATTTGAATATTCTGCTAACGCTAGCTTACCAGTGCAGTGCAGTTGTCCCCTGGGGTAGCCACATTCATCTATCCTCAGCCCAGCCAGCAGCAACTGACAGTCAGGGAACACAGCCATGTCAGTCCTTTGTCAAGCAGAGGTCAGGTGCTGCACAGCCTGCCGCTCAAATCAAATGAGGCCACAGGGTTCACTGCCATCCCCTCTGGATGTTGCACTGACAGGCCTGTACCCTATTTAAGTGTCTTTATTCTGCTAAGCTGCAAGGTCATCATCATTAAATTAGATGTCACTCTATCCTCTTCCTCACTCTTTAACACCCTAAACGCTTGTACACCCTATCTGCCCATTTTGTCTCAGGTCTTCCTCCTGACTTAATAAGCCTGTTCCCTCTCTTATCCTTCCTCTGTGCATCGAGGTATGACATCATGAATCTCCAGAGCGTGGGGGACATGGGTGAGGGCCGCTACGACTACATAAACGTGGGCTCCTGGCACGAAGGCATCTTAGCCATCGAAGACAGCAAGCTGTGGCTGAACAGCAGTGACATGGTGCGCTCGGTCTGCAGCGATCCCTGCTCCAAAGGACAGATCAAGGTGGGCAATTAAAGTCTGCTTAGCGTTATATTAAGTCCACTGGCTCTAATTAATCTCAAAAAATGAAGTCTTAAAAATAAAGAGCTCTTAATAAGCTAGATGTATAATTCAAGGGTCAATGTCTGACAGATTATATCAATTTTATTTGTCCCCTGAAGTCATTTAAAAAGCTAATTCTGAACAGTGCTGCATCCTCAAATGTCAGCTACATGCTACCACATTGGGTTTTTGTTTTTTGATTCATTTCATTTTATGGTGTTTTATGGTGTACGGTGCAGGTGTTTGTTCATAAAATACAATCAAAGGAAGCCTTACCTCAGCCAGTGGCTCATTAAGACACATCCAATCATCCAGCTGCCATTATCAATCTGTTAATTATCCAGTTTAACACGATTAAAAAGCAGGTCTTAAAACTGTTCACATCTAGTAGAGTGGACTTTTTATTATTTTTTTTGTATCAACAGGGATTTTAGGGATAATGGGGTTTTTATTAATCGTCTGGCAGGAACTGGTTTGCTGCTTAGTTAGTTTTGGTAAAACAAATGTGAATAAGTCTGCATTAAGGTCTCCTTTTGACAATGCCAAGTGGGTATACGCTGGAGGGGAACATGATATCCGCACAAAACTCATGTGACTTTCAAAGCAAAAACATCATGTGAGACCAATTACCAAATAAAACCAGCTACAATGAGAACAATCTGTGGACATGCCAATTAGGTTTATGTATGTCTGTTAATGATTGGATCAGTGAAGACAAAAAGCTCAAACAACACTGCTAAATCTGCCTGTATTAGCCAGCTAACCTTTAGGTCTGAGGTGTCTGAATGATTCACACTCAGACACAAAAGCAGAGGAGATAACGGATACCAGGCTTGGAGCCCCAGTTTAGAGATTTGCTCCGACTTGCTTCATCTGGAAGGGATTTTTTAGCATCTAACGCTACCCACCCTGTGGGTGGATATGTCTTCCCAATCTCAACTGTTTATGCACCCC